>JAJEJO010000329.1:104978-132821 GCA_020662805.1 Glaucomys volans | reverse complement strand
AAAAAAAAAAAAAAAAAAAAAAAAAAAGGTCTATCATAATTTATAAATAAAGGATACTTGTTGTGTCTCATGGTTCTGGAAGCGGCGAAGTTCAAGATTAGGTACCAGAAACACTTCAGTTTCTGGTGAGGGCCTCATGTTGCTCAATGCATGGTGGGAAGTGGAAGGGAAAGTGGGCATGTGCAGAAAAGAGGAAAGGGGGGCAAACTCCTATAATAGCCGACTCACTCCCATAAGAAAAATATTAACCCATTCATGAGTGCAGAGCCCTGGTGGCCCAGATGCCTCTTGAAGGTCCCTCCACCTCTCAACACCATTACATTGAGGACCAATCCTCAACATGAGTTTGGTGGAGACAAATCATGTTCAAACTAAAGCATTGTCCAAATTCAGAATGAAACAAGAAATTAGACAGATAGGCAGATAGGAATCAAGATCTCAGTTTTATAAAGGCAAGATAAGGTGATTTTTGATACCCATTTCCAAAATAAATTACCTGCTCACAGATGACAGCATCTTCCAAGGGGCAGATCATACCCCTCCGACTGCAGCTAGCCCCACACTGGAGGGGCCAGAGAGCACCAAGCCTTTCAGGGTTGGTTCCATCTCCCAGATCTCCTCTCATGGAAAGGAGTGAATGATGAGATGGTGGGTGGGGAAGGGGCAGGTCAGAGTGGGTAGAAGGAGACAGGGAGAGGCGAACATTGGGTGCTATTAAATCAGGCACCCTCAAGATGTATGAGCACAGTGATGTAGCCCCATTTGGGGCACATCCTACATTTTATGATACTTGTCTTCCTGTCTCACCTTCTTATTTGAATTTCAGCCTTTGCCAGAAGTGATCTGTTGCTGGGTTCACCTTTGTGCTCTTGAGAGGAGGACTGGTATGTAAAGTATTTAGTAGGTGCTGTTTGACTATGTGGAATGGGAAGGGACAGGACCACCTCTTTCCAGGTTGAAGACTCCTAGATCTCATGTTCTCTGATGACTTGGGTGAGGGCTAGGGTAGAGCAACTTGTTGAGTACTGTATGCTCATGCCCATGTGGTCACATGGTTAGCATGATTTTCAGACATTCCATGTGTCCTCAAGGCCTAATGGCCAAATGGTTGTCTCTACACTGCTGTACCTCAATGCCTAGCCGCTAGCTCTCCTCGGCTTGTACTGACGTTCCTTTGGCCATGCTTGCCTGTCATCTGGACAGTGTCTGAGACCCTGGGCACCACTGTTTTATACACTCCTTCATATCGCTTCTGCACCTAGCTAAAGGTTCCAACCTGTTATTATTCCTTCTCACCAAGACTCTTCTGCTTCCTAATTGGTTGTTGAAGATGAGGCCCCCACGCCCTTTTAAAAAAACCTATCCTGACCTAGTCTTGGCACTGATTCAGAGAGAAATCAAAGTGCTTGCTGAATCATCCACACTTCCCACAACACCCTCAAATTTTTATTAATTATGGCCTCTCTTCTACAGGTTGAAAAACTCGAGTGAGAGATCTGAAGTTAGCCCCAGCTCCCCTGCAAGGTGCTACTTAATGAGCAGGCCTGAGTCTCCTTTTGAATGGAACTTCAGAACCCAGGGCCCTGACTGCCTTCTGCCTTCTGCCTTCTGCTGAGGAGGAAGTAAACACATATAGATTAATATAAGATCATTTTCCTTTTGTTTGCCTTGGACTAAGTCCTCAAGAATTGAAACGTGTACTCTTGACCCTGAGTGGTGGGGTTATTTGATTCTATTTCTGTCTGTTAAAGTAGTTCCCACTCCAGTGAGTTCCAAAGTCACCAGCCTGATACTCTTTTAATTTTATTGGTGGTGCTGAGGTTGGAAGCCAGAGGGCCCAACCCCACCCCCACGCTAGGCAAATGCTCTGCCACTGAGCTACACCCCCAGCTCCCTGGTACCATCTTAAAAACAGAGAATGTTCTTGTCTTGACTGCCAGTTGTTGAAATAGGAAGTTTGAAGTAATTTACTAGTTACATAAAAAATTTATTTGGCTTATATCCAAATTGAATTTTAAAACTGAATTATAAATCGAATTACATAAAATATAAAAGATTAGGTCTTTTAAATCCTAACTTAACCACTTGTTTTTTGTCTTACACACTTGTTTCCTGTTTGACAGTGGACAAACCCTCTGGTTCTTGGAAGTGTAGTTGCTTTCTGTAACATGGGGAAGGTCACTCCTATTTTATTAGCATGACAGAGATAAAAACATGGGCAAAGAGAAGGGACGATTAAATACATTGAATCTATGCATATACTAGCTACTCTGACAAGTGCGTCCTCATTTGGAATCTTTTAGAATTAGTCTGAACACTTAGAAAGTTATGCAAGTGTTAGTTGTTACCATAAGTTTTATTATTATAAGTGGTATTACCTTGGCAGAAGTGAATCTCTCTGAACTCCATTTCTTTATCTGTGAAACTAGAATAATATCACCAAGGGCTATCATTAGACTTAAATATAGAAGTAAAGCAGGTAGGCAGAAGTTATAGAGCAGCTTACAAATATTGATATTCTTTTGTGTGTGTGTGTGTGTGTGTGTGTGTGTGTGTGTGTGTGTTGCTGGGGATTGAACCCAGAGCCTTGTGCATGCAAGGCAAGCACTCTACCAACTGAGCTATCAATATTCTTATTGATGCTAAGGATGAATTCTTCAAATTGTTGCTTGATAATGATCTCTCCTGTTTTCCCTGAAGGGATCTATTTTTCCAGTCTGGGCAGTCTGGTCTGTACCAGGTAATGACAACTTGCCAGGATCTCTGTATCCTTTTATCCGATCCAGACTTTAAATACACCCTCTGATTAGATCACACTGTCAATTTGAAAAAGGGATCAGAGCCAAAGTCCACATTGTGTGTATATGGGGGGAGGGCCATGGGGCTGCCACTCCAAATTCTGGAAGGGGGAGGGCTCTCTTTCCATGAAAAGAGGCATAAGTATTTTTGTTTTCTGTTTTTAAGACAAAATGTGCTGTGGGATATTTTTATCTCAAGAATCATATGGTTGTGAAAGACAGCAAAGCAGCTACTGTTCAGGTGACCTCTTTCTGCTGTGAATCGCTTGCACCAGATGAAGTCAGCTCAAGACATTTTGAATAGCCTCAGCATACCTGAGACCTGGCAAACAGGTGAGGCTTACTATCCTTGAAAGAAGAGGCCTTTAATAGAGGAGGGGAGGGATCCAGGAAAGAGTCACACAGGTAACAACTGATCCTCAGCATTCTGTGGAGAGGAAGTACTGGTGGAAAATGACCTCATTTACTCTTTGAATGTTCAGTGAGAAAAGCCAGTCATGTCCCTGGCCCTAGGACCACACCTGGTGAAAAGCTGAAGCTGTGGAGACTATACCTGTCTTTCAGCTGTCAGGGCCTTCACTACCTTCAAGGGGGACCCCAAGCAGGTGTGGCGCGCATGGCCTGACCTTCATCCTGGCCCCTCAACTAGCGAAGTCCAAATCGGGCAAAGTTGGTCCCAGGCAAATGCAACAGTGAGTACTCTGGCTTTTGCCCATAGGATGAGTATGTGAGTACAAAAACAACCATCTCATGCTTTGGTGACAGACTGAAAACTGTAGATGCTCTAAAGTGAGCAAGATACCCCCTCAAACGATTGCTCCAGTTCGCTGCTGCTCTGGGTAGGTGGCTGCTCCTGTCAGAGCCGCTGCTATCAAAGCTGCAGGTGGAACCAAGGCTGTTAGTTTTGTGTTGTTCAGGGTCTGACAGGGTCTGGAAAGGTACTGGCCCTCTGCTTTCAGTACTCTGAGAAACCCTCAGAGCCTCGGTTCAGAGGTTCATGGAGAGATGCAGGTGCTGTTTCATGGAAAGCACCTGGACAAGGTGGGAGGTCCAGGACCCTCCCTCTGATTTGCTCATGTTCCTGCTTTCCCTTCAGAGACATCCTCTTTGGAGACAAGCAGCCACGTCGCCTCCTAACACGTGTGCACTACTGTAAATAGGACCCACCTTGGAGAAGTGGAGGGCTACGCTGGCAGCAATGAGTCCTGGAGCCCCTTCACAAGGGCAGAGTGGAAAACAGCTGCTTGCTGCTAGGACCAGCCCTCCCCCTGCAACCACTCCTCCATTGGCCTTTGCCCCTCCTCCCCTTTTTTGGTGGTGCCAGGGATTGAACCCCAGGGCCTTGTGCATGCCAGGAAAGCACTCTATCAACTGAGCTGTATCCCAGTCCCTCCCCTCTTGTTTCATCCTCCAACTGTTCCCTGTAGTGGGAAAGGAACCTAGGGTTTCCACTAAGCAAGACCTCTATTACCACTGGGCTACAGCCTCCCACCCCAAATATCTTTTTAAAAGTTTTATTTTTCATTGACAGGATAATTGTACATATTTATGGGTTACAGTGTGATGTTTCCATACATTTATGTGTATATATACACACGAATGTGTGTGTATATATATATATGCAATAATCAAATCAGTAATTGGCATCTCCATTTCCTCAAATATTTATCATTTCCTTGTGAGAATATTCAAAATCCTTTTGTCTAGTTATTTTGAAAGATACAATACAACATTGTTAACTATAGTCACACTAGTATACAATAGAGCATCAGAAGCTCTTTTTCTATGTTTGTCTTCCTGTGTTTGTCTTGTTTTACTTAATGCAATGTCCTCCAGGTTCATCCATGTTTTCACAAATGACAGGATTTCCTTTTTAAAAATTAAATTTAAAATTAAAATTAAATTTGAATTTATTTTAAACTGAATAAAAACATGAAATTGTACATATTAATGTGGTACCTCCTTTATTTAAGGTAAATAGTACTCCATTGTGTATATATATCACATATTCTTCATCCATTCATCCATTAATGGACACTTAGATTGATTCCATATCTTGACTATTATGTATAGTGTTGCAATTAACATGGGGTGCAGATATCTCTTTGAAATACTGATTTTATTTCCTTTAAGTATAGACCAAGCAGTGGGATTGCTGGACCAAATGATAGTTTTATTTTTAATTTTTTGAGGAACTTCCATACTACTTCCCACAATGTCTGCATTAATTTATATTCCCACCAATAGTGTGCAAGCCTTTCTTTTTCTCAGCATCTTCTGTACCACTTGTTATCTTTTGTCTTTTTAATAGCAGCCATTCTAACTGGTGTAAAGTGATCTCATTATGGTTTTGATTTGCATTTCACTGATGATTAGGGATATTGAACATTGCTGTCACCTCCCACTCCTTCTTGCTTACTCCACCTCCTTAACCAGTGCCCTCCAGAACTAATATGGCAGCTTGTACATCACATCCTCCTTAGCCTCACCTTTGACTTCACTTCACTCCTCTCCTGGGAGGTGCTGCCAGAACTCTGCCCACCACAGCCCCTGGAGCCCATTATATTCCCAGTCTGGATTACTCTGAAGCACCTGCCATCTACTCTGACTTTGCCTCTGAGCACGTGGGTCATCCCTGCTTGGAGATGTCTGAGGAAAGAGGGGTCGCTTTGGCTTAACTAATGACTGACAGGTGTCAGGTGAACATGACCAGGGCCCATACCTTGTGGCTGGGCTCACAGAGCTTCCTGCAAGAGGGAACTGTGGTTGCATACCGTAGCACTTTAGTGAGGCTCCCTTGTCCCTTGTCCTTCCTGTAGATGGTCCCCACTCCATTGCTGTTGTTCCCTTTATCTCCCCACAAATTACATGCACTCTGTTTAGTTGTGGGGTCTTTTTTGTGAGAACCCAACTACCTTTCCTGACTCCTGAGCAAACAGACTGTTCTCTTTGCTTTCAGGCCCTTCATTGTTCCTGATCACCTCGCATTCCAAATAGAGACCTCTCCACTTTCCCTGCCTCCCTTTCCTCTTTCCCTTCGGAATCTTCTCTCCTCTCATGACAGGTGCTAGGGATGGAACCCAGGGCCTTGTGTGTGCTAGGAAAGTGCTCTGTCACTGAGCTACACTCCCAACCCTTAGCCCTGATTGTTTGGCATGAGTTTTAGTTTCGCCTTTCTGAGGCGTGCCTCATTTCCCCACCTTGCACGTGCCTTATTTTCAACATGCTTTAAATCAGACTATGTTTTCCCTTTATGACACAGATGCTCTGATGACTTCCTTGTTTCTATTTTGTACTACTCAGGCATGTTTGTCTTCCCTCTCCCTCTCATTCTGCATAATTAATCCACTGCCAAGTTGTGGTTATTACTAAAACATTATTTAGTATGTATTTTGCCCTTCTGTCACCAAATTAACTTGGCTTCAATTCCTGTACCTGCCTATTCTGGTAGCCTTCCAAAGACAATCTCTGTCTCCCTTCAGTCTTCTTCTTCTATAACCCTCTTTAAGTTAAAGTTGTCTTTCTGGAGTGTTGGCTCTGAGTGTGTGGTTCTCTAACTCAGAAGCTTTTAAGAGTCTCCCATTGTCCACCAAGCACACTCTGTCCTCTATCTTTCTGCTCAAGGATCTGCACCATCAGCTCTGCCAGCCTCCTGCTCTCCTCAGCATGCTGGAAACTCTCCTCTTACCTGAGCTTTTCTCCTTGGCACTTCACTCATTTTCAGGACTGTGAGCAAGTTGATCCCTGGCTCTCATCTCCTTCTGCAAGATCTAGAGCCCAAGACTGAGTTCCGGCACTTTAACTTCTTTAGAGCCATATTAGACTGAGTTTATAAGTCTAGAATTATTTGGTGTTTTTCAATTAGATGATCCTTGGATTCAACTAAGTTTCCCCATAAACATCTTGGGTTTTCCTTTGGGCTTTTCTGGATGAAGAAATAAGGTCATTTTACAAAATTCTGAACACACATAAGTAACTCAAAGAATCAAAGTGCTGAACATTTGTTACTTATAGAACATTCTCCCTTTTGAGAGGGACATAACTCTCTTATAACATAGATCCATCAATAGAGTCATTTTCCTATTCAGAATGCAGAATAAGCTAAGAGAAAATCATTAAGAAAAGGAACAATGGCAATAAAAGATGTCCATTTCTTGTTTTTCATTAAGCCTTTGTCGGCTACTTCCTGGAACATGGGAGTGTTTTTGGAAACTCAAAGACAGTCCAAAGACTCTTAAGGGTGAAAAAGTTCATGGAAAAAATATTTTTATGACTTTTTTAAAAAACATTTTTTAGTTGTCAATGGACCTTTATTTTATTTATTTATTTTTATGTGGTGCTAAGGATAGAACCCAGTGCCTCACACGTGGGAGGCAAGCACTCTACCACTGAGCCACAACCTCAGTTTTCATGACTTTTCTTTACGTGTGTGGTGATGGGAATCAGACTTGTGGTCCTGCACATGCTACACAAGTGCTCTACCACTGAGACCCTATTAGCCCCAGGCTTATTTCCTTTTTTCCCCCACACCATTTACAAGGTGGAACTTTTCTGGCTGGTGTGAAGAAATTCTCCCAAACTCTCATGTGCTTCTGGATATAGACAATGCGATTATTATTAAAACTTCTGCTTATGGATAGAAATGAAAATTCCTAAGTGAGATCACTGAAATAAATGTGAATTCATACTAGATTTGGGAAATAGTTGACCAGAGGAATTATCAACACAGGGACTTAGAGAAATACGAGCTTTTAAAAAGCTTGTCATGGGAGCAAAGCCCCTTATCATCTTTCCTGAGAATAATTTTTACTCATAATATTCTACCTAGTAGGGGCTACAGAGGGCACTACCAATATTTTTGAGATTAGGAAAGACCAACTTTGGCACATCACTTGAATTTGAAGCACAGAAATTTTCTGGTGCTTCTTTCCTGAATAACTTGACTGGACGTGAATGTGGCTGTTTTCCAGGAGGGCAGGGTGAGACAGGTCTGTGCTCAGACTTGTTCAATGAGCTCAATGTTTACGGTCAACATATATGGGCTTTGGAATTTATTTTGGTGCATCATAGTGCTAATAAAATAAGATGGAGATGTTAACAGTGTTTGATGTGTGTCTGAGTTCAGAACATCTTAACATGCTTTTAATCACAATCACTGTCTATCGGCGCAGACCATCCATTGTCTCTTGTGGCAAGAAAAGAGAGGTTTTTTTTTTTTTTCCGTTCAATAATTGTGGTAAAAATGTAATCCAAAATTTGTCATCTTAACCATTTTTAAGCTAAGTGCACAGTTCAGTGGCAGTAAGGACTTTCACCATCCATCTCCAGAATTTCTTCATCTACCCAAACTAAAACTCTGAACCCATTAAACAACTCTCATTCCTCTTTTACTCCAGCCCCTGCCATTCAGTTTGCTGTCTTTATAAATTTGACTATTCTAGGTACCTCATAGAAGAGGAACCATATAATATTTGTCCTCTTTTGTCTGGTTTATTTTACTTAGCATGATGTCCTCAAAGCTCATCCATGTTACAGCATGTGCCAAATTCTCCTTCCTTTTAAGGGCTGAATGATATTCCCTTGCACATGCATACCACATTTGATCTATTTATCCACCTGTTGATGGACATTTGGGTTGCTTCCACTTTTGAACTGTTGTGAATAAAGCTGCCATGAACATGTGTATACAAATCTATTTAGTTCGAGATTGTTCTCTCTTTGGCAAAGGCAGGGAAAATGGGAAAAATGCTTTCTTGAGTTACTGTGATTCAAAATTTCCCTAAACCCATATTTTAGGTTTTTTAAAAGAGACATTACAATTAACAGAGTAAAATTTTTGAGTGACTTCTCTCCTTAAGAAACAGAAAGGGATTAAAACCTTCTCTCTTTAGAGAGTTGCCATCTTAATATTAGATAATGATTTTTGTGTGTGGTGGTACTGGGGATTGAACTTAGGGGCACTCTACCATTGAGTTTCATCCCCAGTCCTTTTTATTTTATTTTGATTCAGGGTCTCACTAAGTTGCCAAGGCTGACTTTGAACTTGTGATCCTCCTGTATCAGCCTCCTGAGTAGCTGGGATTACAGGTATGTATAACAATGCATAAATTGCTATCTGGTCAAGATAACAATTTAAACTTTTTTTTTTTTTAATAAGGAAATTTCCCTGCATGGACAAATGTTGAGAAAGAAGTAATCTGATTTTGTGGCACGTATGGTCCTATCTAAATGGCATAATTTTTGTTGAAGTCTGAGGAAAACCAAAATAAGAACCTTGTAGAAAGCCACTAAGTAGAACTCTGAGATTATAGATATTTGCTAATATCGTACTTCTTTTGCTTATAAGTTATACTATTTCTGGGAAGAAATAGTTGTGTTTGTGTGAACTTGTGTTTTTCATTTTTTTATGACTGCTCTAACCAAACAACAATGGGTAGATATCTACAAATTGGAAATACAAACTCCTGAGCAATGGTGACAATGAGGCTTTATGGAGGGGAAAAAGTGGCTGTTCAGGGGGAGGAATTTCTTAGATATGGACTGGTGGTGCCCCAGGGGATTGGAGAGGCAATATCCTGAAGTTACTCCTTGTAGACAGAAGATGGCAGCAGAGAGAGGCTTTACACAGACTGCAGGTTCTAGTCTGGACAAAGGGCTTCCAAAAAATTCTTCAGCCAGTTATAATATCAAGGAGCAAAACGAGTCTTTGATAAGTTATCTTTTCAAAGAAACCAAAAGATCAAACTAACCACAAGTCTCAGGTCATTTCCTGGCAAAGCTTGTGGTCTTTCGTGATTTAGTTTTCATGGAAGTTGTTCCTGAAGACCTACAAAAAAAAAAAAAAAGAAAAATCAAAATAACTACTTCATGTCCCTATAAGTCTTCGTTGCACCTTTCATTTTCAGCTTGCCACACACTGTACTGTTCTGTAAAGAAACCACTTTATATGCATCTGTCACCTACATTCTGACCTCCTTTAAAATCCAAATTTGTGTTCTAGAGGCCTAGAGTAATGCTCGGCTCATATGAAGAGCTCATTAAATGTATTTTGAAAATGGTTAATGAAATGGTAGACACACTTAGATAATTTTTTGCAAAACACTTGACAAAGCTTGCCATAACCTCCTACTGTCATGGTGGAAACTTGCAAACTAAATGCAGCTAAGTACACTTATTCTTAAAACTTCAATCTTGAATCTTTTTGGTAAATGAACTCATGTAAGAGCTAGAAAGAAACCTTTGGTAGCAGTCCATATTCAACATTTTTATTGGCTTAAGTGACCATAGAGAAAGCACGCTCATTAAACTGACAGATGCCATAAAGTTGGATGGAACTGCTAATAAACTGAAGATGGGATTCAAACAGATCTGGATGAACCAGAAGGATGAGCCAGAACCAGGAAGATGAGCCAAAACCAGTAAGATGAGCCAAAACCAGTAAGATGAGGTTTAACAGGGAAAATGGACAGTCCTGAATGTAGGTTAGAAAAATCTTCTTAACTGCAAAGGGAAAATCTGTTTTGATGGGGGCGGAAGGGTAGTTTTATGAAAAGTTGGAAATGGCATAACTGTTCCTTAAAAAGGAGATGGCTAAGTAACAGAACTCTGTCATTCTATGGGACATTGCACATTGTTAAAAGAATAAATTTCTATATATGCTGATCTTGAAAGATTTGCAAGGCACACTACTAAATAGGAAAATGTCACTGAGAAAAATGATGTAGGAAGTGCAAACCAAAATCATAATCTATGCTTTTGTGTGTATGTGTACAAGTGCAGAGGTTCCTTGACTTCTGATGGGGTTACATACTATAACCCCACTGTAAGTTGAAAGTATTGTAAGTTGAAAATTCATTTACTCCACTCAACCTACAAACATCCAGCTTAGCAGAACAACTGGCATGCCATGGGGTGTTGGCTATGTCCCCTGGGGATTGTGGGGCTTTGGGGGGTGATGGGGAATTAGGGTGTGGTCTCTGTAGTGACTGCTCAGCATTGAGAGAGGATGGAACCACATAGTACTATCCCAGAAAAGATCTAAATTCAAAATTCAAGGTATGATTTCTCCTAGATGTGTACTGCTTTTATACCATCAGAAAGTTAAAGAGAAATCCTAAATTGAACCATGGTTAGTGGGGGACTGTCTATGTATAATTACATGGAAAAAAGGGTGAAGTATATACATTGAGATGTGGATACTGAGATTACTGGGTAGGAGAGTGAAATGAGACTCAATCCCCCCGCCCCACCTTTTATTTTCCAGTACTAGGGATTGAAGCCAGGATTTTTTTTTTTTTAACCAGTGAGTTATATCCCCAACACACACACACACACACACTCTCTCTCTCTCTCTCTCTCTCTCTCTCTCTCTCTCTCTCTTTTCTTTAAGGCAGTGTCTCACCAAGTTGCCCATGCTGGTCTCCAATTTGTGATCCTCCTGCTTCAGTATTCTGACTTGCTGGAATTACAGGTGCATCCCACCACCTGGCTCTGAATTTCCCCTTTGATTTTGTGTGCTTCTGTATTATTTACTTTAAAATGAAATCATATATTGTCTATAATTATACAAGTCAAATTGTTACCTTTTTGTTTTAAACTGAGCAAAGTTGATAAAGCTGTTAAAATGTTGAGTGGAAATTACACACTGGGTCCATAACAGAGTATCTACTAGGACAGTCCACGGCAGTAGCTTAATGTTGCATAAGTAAATAAATATCCAGTTGGGGAATGTGAAGCTGTGTAATTAGAGAATAAAGTCAAGACTGAACTTGGCTCTGTTCTCAGCTATTTTCAGGACACTGGAATAGAAAATAGACTTACTTTGGGTCCACCAAGAGAGGAAGAACAAATGCTAGAGAACAGGTACAGCGAGGAGGCCGATTTGAGCACAACTTGGGAAAGAGACTTGCAATTATAAATCCTCACGGTGGACTGCATGCCGCATATGGACCAGCTGCCTCCTTGATTGGCCTCATTTCCTTCCATCATGCCTCACTGTGACGTCCTGGCCTTCCTCTTTCAATGGGACACTTCCCCAAGATACCTGTTCTCCAGTTCCTGTAGGTGTCAACAGAGAAACCTCTCCTGACCAGCCTACCTTAAATAGCATTTTTGGGCGCCTAGGCACTTCCTGTTTTCCTTTATTTTCCTCCATCACTTTACAGTGGCAGATAGCATCTGCAGGGATTTGTTGACAGTCTGCCTCCTTCAGCAAGAAAACTGAGCTTTTATTTTGTTCAAAGTTATAGTCCCAGTGCCTAATATTTCTTGGCACTTAGTGTGCAATATGTATCACCTGAGGAAATGAATCATTAGCCATATGTGGGAATGGAATAGAATGTCTCATGAAGTTGAGATTGCCCCCTGAAACCTATCAACATTAGGAAAGATGTCTGGGGAAGGACTCCTGTGGTGTCAGTCCAGTCCATCTCCTTCCTGTGGTAGGATGGGCTGCTGTTGGCTTTTGAACTTGATATGTTGCCTCCCTGAGCTGCACTTTCCTGATCCATTCCGTAGGAATAATCCTGATAGTCTACTACTTAAGTGCTCCTGTGAGGATGGCAAAGGAGGTAATAGGTGTAGAGTATTTGGTGATATGTATGAAAAGCAGTGTAGAGACCTCGACTAGACAGATTAGTATCTTTGTTACAATGTTGATGTTCTTGAATCACAGATTAACATAGCTGTCATCACCTTTTTTTCTGCTGCTGTATCTGTACTCAGTCATTCTTCCCCATGCTGATGTGGCTGGTCTCTCCTACCCCTACTTCATTCTTCTTTTTTCTTATTGTGTAAATATGTATTTTTTTAAGCTTCCAGGTGATCAAACTTTGCTAGAGTTCTTCCTATCTAAATCATCATCCATCATCTCTCTGGCTTGGGATTTATCAAGTGCAAAGGAGATGACAATATATCTTAGTGCCATCCTAGGTGAAGAGCTTTTAATGTAAGTTTCTCATTTGGCAGCCACTAAATTTGGGAAGTCTTCAGGAAACCCATTTTAAGATGAGGGAACTGAGGTTGGGGTAAATGAGTGAGCTCCCGTCTACACTTGGAGCCTCTCAAAATTTGCTGACTGGTTTCTGGTGGATCACTTGGTCAGGGACAGCGACCAGAGCAGCTCAGGCCATGGACCTCTACAGAACACACCATTGGTTCTCTGGGTGGACCTGATCTACTTACCAGCTGTGGCCTGTCTTTTGAAGGCGTACATCTGTGAAGAACTGTTTGACACCATGTTCTCCAGTTTGGTAATGAATCTCATGCAGGTAAGGTTGGCCACTAGGCTCTACCCACTGCTCATGGACAGCCAGAGCTCATGCACACGAGGGCTTGGGTGGCAGGAGACCCTTCTGAACAGGTTTTTTTCTTCCCCATAAAAATTGCTAATCATTGATTTGAGATACAGATTTGGGATTATCATTTCCGGCGTGTGTCCAGACCTCTTATCAGTTCTTTAAAATGGGCAGTAGTGGTCTGTAATTATTTGGACCCTGTTTAATACCTGGAGAGTAATAATCTTCATAGTTTGTAGGAGTGAAACTAGCTATTTAAAAAGTTGTTATTATAACAGCCTATGTGCAGGGTGCCTTAGAAAGTAGGTAGGGACTATGTTACCCCTTTTCTAATACCTGGGTGGGAAGTAGCCTTCTTGTTATCCTTTTAAATCCATTTTTAAAATGTACGATATTCTATAAAATACTCAATTATCAACGCGTGAAATGCTTTGAAGCCCTTGGACAGAAAGCTTGTACCTTGCAGGCACACAGGCATTGGTGGCCTTCTAGGGAGAGCTGCATTCATCGACACAGGCTGGTCTGGCAGGTGTATTTCTCATGGGGTGACCATCAAGAAACACAAAAGTTTCTAAACCAGCTTTAGTTACATACTATGTATGTACATACATACAGAGAAAGAAATTTCCATGGAAAAGATACCTTAGATTTTTTTATCATGCCTCAGCAAGTTTTCCCCAGGAATAAGTTTAATTTTTTTAACTTGAATTTTATATATGGAGAATATTTTAAAATGTCAGTTTTGTGATTCATCTAGGAGCCAAACTGATCATGTAACCCTAGTTTAGTATTCTCTAATCTGTTCTAATATTCACATTGTACCGTTCTTAGGATGGATAGTGTTGATCAAAATCTGTGAGAGATGGCATGGGTTTGGGCAGAAGTAATCTTTTTCTCCCTTTCTTACCAACAATTTTTTTTTAGTCCCAAAGGCTTTTCTATAACTGGAGCAGAAGAATCGCAGAACAGTGGGTAGATATAACCACTTTAATACTCATGGGGGTGTTAGAGAATATAAAATAAGAATGTACTTATGGAAAATAGCTGTATATTAAGTTAAAATTTGCTATTTTACAAAAACTATTAGATTTTAAAGAATTGGTATATGGATTAATTATATTTTAACATTTTAAGTGATATTTGAGACTTTACAAAAGTATTTCAATAACAAGCATGTAATGAAAGCTATTTATTATTACAAAATGTTTCTTACAATGCTATTTTTGACAACAGGAAAACGTTTGCCTCATTGAAGTATGACGACTACCGTTTTTTGGAAACATCAAGCATAATGGTAATATCAGGATTCCATTTGTCCTATTAAACTGTTACATAATAATCTAAACCCTAGTTTCTATTTTTACAAGTCTATTAATTCTATTTTCACTTAAAAAATGGATGCTGAAGAGAACAGCAAACAAATGTTCAAAGTAGAAAAACCTCATTTTTAATCAACAGAGTTTAGAATCTAGTCTTTCCATTGATTCTTTGAAAACTGTAAATCCCTCTGTCCCTCCACCCACTTTTTTTCTGCACCGTTAAGTTGTATTGTGGCAAAACAATTCTGGAGCAACCTTTTTAAGTCAGTATCCATTTGAGGTTGCCTACCACGTACCACAGTAATGAAGAAGGCAAACGATGGAGGGAAGAGAGGATGTTGAGTCAGCCTCATTGCATGTAGCAACCAGTGGTACCTCTAGTCTGTACTTCATATGCAAAACTAAACTTAAATTTTTGAAAAGAGGCCATCTGCTATCATATGCCACTAAGAACTTGAGTTTGTCTTGAGAGAGGGTGCAACACTGTTGTGTATGACATAATCAATGTAATACAGCAGGCTGCTTCTCAGAACTGCAAGTCACTCATAACCAAAAGGCCACTTTTAAAATTAAATTGTAGGATCTAATCATACACCATTTACATATCACAATCTGAATCTTTGAAATAGGAGGAACATATAATGGTTTCTAAAACATCAAAAGAACCTATGTTATTTTAAAGTCTTCATTAAAAAAAAAGTACAACAGAGCTTGAAACATTAGATAACGTTGTCCATTGTCACAGATTAAAACTTCCAAAGCAAATAAAAGAACCACACTTTTCTATATTCACCTTTAACCGGGGAAAACTTGGCAGAAGTACTAGGAGGGAAGCACTTGAAATTTCTCAGCATCTCTTTATAACCTGGGTCTTTCTCTTTCCTGTCCTCAGATAAAAAGAAACAAGTACCAAGATCTTTTGTTTAAAATATGCAAGTAGCTTGCAGGAATAACCCCTACCAACAGAGGGTCTCATTGGATTAACTTTAGTAAAAATCAACACAGGCATAGCATTAGGCCTTTATTTTGGAGCTTTGGGAGGGTGGAGCCTCACAGAGGCATCCAGAGTTTCCTGTGAGGCCTCCTGGGGAGGGGGTCTAAGGGTTGCATTTAAGATGGGAATCTTTGTCTTGGGAAATGCTGGTGACTGAACCTTGACAGCTAAGCACAGGTTGCTTCATCCCTTTATGCAATCTTTTTTTCCTAACAGCTGGGCAATGTGTTAAACTGGTTTTCTGGACTTCCCTGAACAATATCTAATGAGCAAATAACACAATTCCGTGACATTCAGCAGGATACATATTCCAGACACTGCAATCATGAACACTGTAAAGACAGTCTTTTCCGTGGGCCTGGAAATAAAGCAGTCCACTGTATTGGGACAAGGCCAGGCATTACACTTCACCAGACGCTGCATGAAGAAGCCATTGTACATGATGTAAAAGACGTACATGAAGACAGCTTCAAAGATGACCCTGAAGAAGATGCTGCTGGTGTATGTCCACCACAGGGACCCTTCAATACGAACCTTCTGGGCTTTGATCTCTTCAATGTCCTTAAATTCATTCTTCATCTCTCCCTTCATGAACTTCCTTTTCTTCTCATGTCTCCGGTAGGCCACATGCATGGCCACCAGGAGTGCGGGTGTGGACACAAAGATCAGCTGCAGTGCCCACAGCCGGATATGAGAGATGGGGAAGTGGTGGTCATAGCAAACATTCTTGCAGCCAGGCTGGAGGGTGTTGCAGACAAAATCGGCTTGCTCGTCTCCCCATACTTCCTTGGCAGCCACCACAAGGATCATTATGCGAAAAATGAAGAGGACAGTGAGCCAGATTTTACCGATACTGGTGGAGTGTTTATTGACACCCCCCAGGATAGTCTGTAGTGTGCCCCAATCCATCCTGTTCTCTGGGAGGTTGGTGCTGGAAAAGAAAAAAGAACATGACATAGAGATCACTAGTCTGCATCAATCTGGGCAATTTCTCTGGGTGAGGGAAAGTAAGTACTTTTAAATCTCTTCCTGAGCACTGACTCTTACGCAACCTCCTCCAAAATGGTGAAAGCAAAACCAATTTGGTTTGCCACAGAACTAAATATATAGCTCCCAAACCATCTTGAACAAGTTTCTATATGTTCTCTGATAATGAGTAACTTGTTTGCTTGAGTAATTCACCTAATCTTTGGCACATAGTAAATATCTGGATTATGGGGTGCAATGCGAAGTCCTTGTTAGCTTAAAAGTGCAAATGAGTTCTGACCAAATCTACTGAGTCTTCTACAGATTCTCCTTGGGTTTTCCCAACTCCACCCCAGTTACTCAGGGTTCAATAGCTGGATCCATTGGTAGCACCAAGTTTTGGACTGTATCAGTGGGACTGACCCTAGTTTTGACCAACATTACCTTAAAGGCTGAGAGACCAAATTCAAGTGATATAATTTATGGAAGTCCACCTAATCTAGTATTACATCAATTTTTCCTGCAGATCCCATTTACTTAAAATATTTCAGTTCACTTTTAAAGCCTTGGGATATAGCAGTGAAATGGCTGTTACAAATGGTTATGTTTACATTTGACACCCACTGCAAGTTAACATTTCGCCAAGAACTTTGCTTCATTCTTCTATATGGAGAAGAGGAGGAATGAGTGATCTCTAAGTAGAAAAGTCTCTGTGCATGGATTTTTGTGTACAGGTTGGTGGCCTCACTGTCACATTGGGACTGACTGGTTAGTACTCAGAGTATCTGTTAAGTGTTGTAATTGAGCATTGTTATTGTGGGTTATGGTTTTAAGTATTTCTAAAAGAGACACATTATGAAAAATGACAGAAAATTCAACCAGTGCTTCCCCAGAGGTGGTTCAATGAAGCCTATCACTGTTGTAGTTTAGAACCAAAATATGCTGGGGTAACATACTCCTTACTGAAAGCAGGTGTGCAGGGGCCCATGGATAATCTTCCATGAGCCAGAGGCCTTCTGTTTCATCCCAGGATATGAACTGTCTTCATTGATTCATAGCTACACCCCATCTGTCACAATCAACCTCTCTTCTAAACAAGATTCCATCCTCTCCACGGTCCTCATGAGTCACCTGCTTTCCACCCCTTCCAAGATGTAATGAATCCTTCTTCTCTTACTTAAAAGTATCCTGCTCTCCTGATTTTAGGCAAGTTGCATCCTGTTTCCTGATGGACTCTCGAGGCAGGCTCAGACTGAATGTCTCTCATTACCCACAGTTGCTGCTGTGGGACACCAAGGTGTGACTGAGTCCATTTAATGCCACTTTGATCAGAAGAGGCAGGAGAGTCATGGGCAAGAAAGTTAAGTCAGACTGAAATCTACTAGGAAAACATTTATCCCATTCAGTTTGAAAGAAGAAATGTCACTGGAAAAAAATAGAGATTTAGTTCAGGTTCAGGCCTGACCCATTTAAACCCAGGCTGTCAGAGAGGCCCTTAAGGTGAGTCAGTTGTCCTTTGAAAAGTCCCACAGCTCAATCTAATACTGTCTTCAACAGCGAAACCACTGAAAGAAACAGCATTCAGATTTTAACGAAACCATCTCATGGAATTGGACCTTCCAGTTTTTCATGGACACTCACTAAAGGGAAAACAGGACACTCCTTGAAATAAACCTCTGCACCTGGTCAAAAATACAGAGGTGGAAGGGGCATTGGGCTTTATGCTTGGCCCTCCTCTATAGCATCAAACAGACTCTGTACATTTCCCATAACCAGCCTAGTCACCCTCAGTTGAGAAAAATACAGTTCCATGTAACCTCTATCTTGCTGTTTTCTTTAAAGCCAAAGTTATAGCTACTTGTTTTTGAGTACTGTTATCTTGACCAGGCTCGTTTCCAACTCCTGGGCTCAAGGGATCCTTCGGCCTCAGCCTTCCCAGTAGCAGGGACGACAGGTGTGGGCCATCACACACATCTTAGTGCTACTTACTTTAAAAGCCCTTTTAAGAAGAGGAGTAAATTAAAGTTTGAGTCCCCAGTGGGATGAGAATAATAAGGCAAGATGGACTAAGAAAGCCAGGTGAAGTTATTCTAAACATACAAATTTGTCCCAGAGTTGCTCTCCTGGCCTCCTGACCTAGGCAGTTACACGCAGGTTCCTACTTGGCCCAGGTCACCCTGCAATTACTTGGAGCATTGCCAGAGTGTGAGTGGAGGGGTGGGTTCACTTCTTTAGGGAAGGCACTAGGTGAATCATCCAGTTACAAAAAAGGAGCAAGGAGTTCTTTGCCCCTTTATTCCCCACCCCTTACCTGGCTGGTGGTCTACCTAAAGGAGCTGTCCCTACACAGCTCCCCACCTTCTCACAAGTGTCTTCAATTGTGACTGACTTAACACCAGTTTTAAAATGGGCTCAAAGGGCAAATGGGGACATGGCTGTCCCAAGCGTCTCAAGACAGTCCCAGGTAAATGGTACTAGGGTCCAGCTCTCAGGAATCTCGAATATCCTCACTGGTCAGGCTTATTCCCCACCTCCAACGGGCAACGAGGGACTGATGCAAACATCCTAAAAGGACATATTTCTCAGCTGCATACCACCTTCTCTGAGAGCAAGTGTCCTGTGAGTTTTCCTTCCAGCTAGAGAACTGCGCCTGGAAGCAAACTCTTGAAGTGTTAAAGAAAAAGAGAAGCAACCAAAATCCTGACCCATGTTTAGTCTCGGCTCGCCCCTCTCCCAGGAGCTGTATTAGGTGCGAGTTCTAGGCAATCGCCGGATTTCACCCCAGCACTTTTTTTGCAGGCAGCGCGAGGAGGTAAAGGTCAGTTTGTTCCCGTGGAGGCTTTCTGCTTAACAAACGAACGTGAGTTTTCTTTCTAAGCTTTCGGTTAATTTAAAACTTTTGGTGGTGGAAGATAAAGTAGCCAGGAGACTGTGGGGCAATTTGCCCCCAAGTAATATCGGCAACAGCTGCCACCGTAGCTCTCGGGTCGTCCTCCTCTGGTTTACTTCCCCTGCCAGGCGCGCCACGCGCCCAACCCGATTTCTAGGTCGGGGGGTTGTGCCACCGCGTCCCTTTCCCCCGCGCGCCACGGCAAATCCCGCCCGAGCGGCCCCATTCGACTTCCAGAGCTTGGCCCATGACACTCCTCCCCAGAAATGTACTCTTGCCACCAGCCTCCAGCCCCCGGGCAGCGGTCACAACTCCCTTCCACGCCTCGCTAGACCCCAGTGGCCCCGGGCCCTCTGCTGTCGGCCGTCCCAGCTTAGTTCCCCGGCGGTCCCAAAGTCCCTCTCCGCGCCGCCTCCTGGCCTAGACCGCCCCGGGGCGTCGCGGGTCCAGCGCCCGGCGTCCAGCTGTGAGCCGGGTACACTGGCCCGCCGCCTCACCTGCTTCCGGAGAGATCGTGCGGCGGGGCCCAGTGGGCGGCGAGGGTCTCCGGCAGCGGCTGGGGCGCTTCCTCCGGTCCGGGCTAGTCCTGGGCAGGGGCCGCCTCCGCGCTCGCAGCAGGCGGAGCGCAGCCGACTGGCTCCGAGTGGAGAGAGCGGAGCGCGCCGGGCGCTGCGGGTCTTCGACACCTGTCTCCTGTAGCGCCGCCTTTTAACCGCACCCCACACCCCGCCTCTTCCCCGGAGCTATCGGGAAAGTTACGGAGGGGGTGGTTTCTTGCAGCCCGGCCACCCCCAGCGCCGCGGGCGGGGCGCGCCGGGCTTCCCCGGCCCCTGAAGCTTCCCGGGCCCCTGAATCCCTAGAGCCCATCAAAGCCTTCGAGTCTCCGGAGACCCCCTGTGACCTCCTGGAGCTCCCCTAGAGTCCAGGGCTCCCGGAATGTCCTATTTCCCTCCCCTTCAGCCCCTGGGCGGGCCGGGAGGAGCCAGCTAAGGCTTAGCGTCTCTACCTGGCAGGACGCGAAGCCCCAGGCCCCAGCTCTCGCGATTGGGTTAGTAGGTGGGTTTGAGGAGTAGTTGTTGCGATTGTTATTTCTGCTCCGACTAGTTCAAGACTACTATTGCATTTGAAGTCTGTTTGTTTAAACAGGCGTTCCAGAGATGGAAAGATTTATTTGAAAGTCGGAGGTTCCAGTGCGTGCGAGGCTCGCTCTCAGGGGAACCACAGAGCAGGGCGCAGGGCCTCTGGAATTTGGGTTCAGGGCTAGCGAGGATGGGGCGTCAGTGCTGGAGAAATCCCCACTTCTGTTTCTCTTATTACCGATTTAATTCGATCACTTTGAAGGGTGTGCCAAAGGCTAAGAATGGTGTGGGTGGAGGTGACACGTCTTGCTTATTTTTGCCAGGGCCGGCCACAGCGTCTCCACCTGCTCGGAGGGAGTTGGCTGGGCCATTCGCGGAGGGTGTTCGGGGTCAGACCCTGCCAGCCTCATCCTCTTTCCCCAATGGGGAAATTGCAAGGAGGTTACTCTTTTTTGGGGAGTGGGGGTTGCCCAGATTATTCAGAAGGAGCACGGACGAAGGCTGCCATACTGCTAGAAGGGGTACTGATAGATTTGGGGAGAAGCTTTTGGGCAGCATGTCCCGCACGGTTTAGTTCTTTCTCCGCGAAGCTTGATGCCGCATTATGAGGTCTCAGTGTTGGGTATTTGGTTGTGCATTTTGATGTCTTGAGATGCTACTGACAGGAAGTCCGATGGGAAACTAAAACGTGAGGAGTAGGCTGCGTTTGGGGACATCGCGTCCAGTCTTCTCCCACTCCTTTTTCATGATTCCTGCAGAGCAGCCGGTTCTCAGGTGCGGGCTGTGCATTGTCACTCAGGGTTTTCTCAGGTCAGTTTTACCTGAAGTGAGGATGATTCATCCTGACAAGGCAGAAATGGATTTCCCATGATTACCATAGTTTGCATGAAGGTATTGACTTTTCCTTGCACCCTATAGGCCATAAGCCAACATCTGCCTTTTTGCATGGGTGAACGTGAGTTCTATACCGTGGCTACTACCTCCTCTTCCAGTTCTAAGTCTTAGTCTAAGAGGGAGTGTCTGTTCATGAAGAGACAAAGCCCCAGGAACTGCCCCAAACCCTACCATTGGAGAGAAGTGCTGAATCAGCTCGTGAGAAATTAGGCCAGTCGGGTGTAGGCAACTTCCTTGGCCGGAGCGCACCTTGGGGTTGAGAGGTTTGGGGTGGAGTTGCTGGCTGGTGGGCTCTCCCTTTAGTTCCTCAGGGGCAGTGCTGTTTAGGAATCTATTAAAGTCCTGGTTGGGTTAGAATGAAGGAAGGCTCTAGAACCAGTGTAGGACAGATGGTTTTGAGATTGCAAATTGATATATTTTCCCTCAATGAAAGAGTTCATTTTAGGCTTTAGTGCTCATATCACAATTATAGGTTCAACTTTTCCTTGTGTTCCTTGACTTGGTTCTCTAAATTTGAATAATGATTCATATTGTTGGCTAATTATCACTCCATATTTTCGGATTTATAGTTAAAACTCCTGCAGCTCTGAAGTCTTTGATTTTATTCTGTTTTCCAGAATTCTCTTATTTTTCTTTGTATTGGTGTTTTCTTCCCAACTAGCTTCGGAGTTCTTTTAGGGCAGGAAATTGTGTGTGTGTGTGTGTGTGTGTGTGTGTGTGTTCCATAGTAGGGGAGAAGAAAGAGAAGAGGTGACATAAAACAAGAGTGGGGAAAGGTCTGGTTATTTGAAATTATCTCCAAATGAACTTAGACATGTACTCAATTAGCAGATTGCACTACAAAATAATATTAAAAAAATTAAATCCTGTAGTCATTTTGTAAATAGGACAGTCATATTGCTGCATTTTTTTTCTGTTAAAAGTTTTCCTGTGGTAAATGTAAGCATTGGAAATAAACCATAATTTTCTCATCCTGTTTTCATCTTTTAACACTCTAGTCCTAGAGACGCTCAGTCCCAGTTGGACTTTCTCCACCCCAGCCCTTCCTACTCCATAGTGAGATCAGTAGAGCTCCAGACAGACCTGCTGCTGACCAGCTCAACTTTAACTAACAGGTAGGGATTAACCAGATAGAGAATAGTTTCTGGCTTGGCTTTAAGCAAAGAATTCTGACATCTCCCAGTTCAATTTTGAATGAAACTAATAGGATGGGCAATGGCCAGGGGAGAACGGGAATCTGTGGAGTAACTATTGATGATTAACCAGTGAGAATTTGTGACAACCACACCTTGTCACATCAAAGGGAAATGAATGCAAATTTTAATATGTTAGAAGCAAGTAGGTAAATCCCAGGTGATTGTGATTGAACTGAACTTTTATGCAGGTGTTGCAGATGATGCACTTATAAGGTTATAAGGTGAAAATTCTAACATTTAAAGCTATTCATATTTTAATTTGACAGTTGTTTAAAAATAAACCCAAAAGAAAGAACTGGTTGTTGTGCAAGAAATCAATGCTAGATAAATTATATTTCTTGACATTTTGATGAATGATTACTTGCCAGCTGCCTGCTGGTGCAACCTTCTGAATTCCCCCTGGGAAGGATGCTCTGAATGCACATTAAGAATATGTCAGTTACATTTCTGACTCACAAATCATTCCTAGGTGAAGGCAGAAAATGTTGCAAGGCGAGAAGAGACTTGAGAGCACGTAGCCCCTGCCCTAATAGTTGGCAGTTTTAAGGCAAGTTGGATTCATTAGCTATAGGGCCACACCCTCTTTTCTTGACTTTGCTGATGAAATATTAATCATATTAATAATTGGTAAAAAAAAAAAAGAAAATTCAGCCTTTCCCAAAATAGCAGTTGAAAACTGAAGAGCCTCTGGCATCCCTGGATACTTAATAACAACTTACAAATGATAATGTAATTTCAATGCAGGAGTGGCTCTTCTGTGATCCTTTTTAGTCTTTGTAGGTGATTATTATAGGGAACACTGTTTCACTAATAACTTCTCTCTGCATCATTGAATCACACCCTCACTACGTTTTCTGAAAATTGTTAATGTCGGATTATTTAGGGGGAAAAGTCAATTGTTAACATTGAAAGGGTAAAAAGAGGTAAGATTTCAGACTTCACTAATTTGTTCTCTTTCAAATTAAAGACATTTGAAATTGCTACTTTTAAGTTGTGACAAATAGTCATAAGCATTTTGTTTTTTTAATCTATTATTTCACACATAAAATATTCTGGGTAAATTAAAATGGCTATATACGTCTCTGTTGCAAGACAGTGGTCAAAAAGTCAATCTTAAAGGCCTTGCTGGATGAACATAGGCGCTTACTAGGTAATGCATGTGTAGCTTTTCTAATTATTTAAGCAGACTGTGGAGAAATTACAGAGATATTTCCGAATGTATTTGCATCAGAAACACATTTTGGTTAGAAATGAATGCAGAGCTATAACTGCTTAGGTTAACTGCTAGGAAAATTTACTTCTGTTGACTATAAAAATTAAATTCTGTCAGTTATACAGTGGCTTGTCAGCACAGAAATTCAGCATCATTCAGAGAGAAGCAAAAGAGATTTCCACATTCTAATTTGTATCATACAATATTGTAATCTATGTTCTTTTGAAGAGTTTTTGGAACAAGTTAGGGAAAACACAATATGTACTGCTATAGAAAAAATTATATTTGACAAGGGACTATTAATTACTGATTATATTTGATAGATGACAGCAGCTTTGCATGAAATGCTACTCTAGAGTGTCCCAAATTGAAAATGCTTGTGTACTGGAAACCTCTGATTACAGTTTTACCGCTGAGGTCCCAATTAGTGGGGTGTTCTGTAGCTTGCAAAGCCCCTTTGCAAGGACTGAATATGAGAAATCTTTGGTCTTAGAATTTAGAATTGGACTATTCTATGTTATCTATTAATTTAAACTTCTTAAAGTGTTTGAGAGTCATTTCCACTTTGGCAGAAGCGTTCTCTGATTTAATCTCATCCTTAAAAAAAAAGAAAAGTCTGTGCCAAGGCAGGGATGGGGATAGGTAGGAAGGTGGGAGAGGGTGGGGAGGGTTTGCAATACCCAGAGCTCACAGTAGATGGCACTGGGAAGACTTGCCAGGAAGCTCTGTTTTTGTGAGCACACTTCATGGATAATCTTCTAGTCTAGTGTTGCTGATTTTGACCTCATTAATGGGCTGTAAAATAATATTTTCTTCTTTAAAAAAAATGAAGTGAAGTAGAATAGAAAATAAAGTGCCAGAAAGTGTTGCTAAACCTACACCTTCCCCACACCATTACTGGGGATTGAACCCAGCGGCACTCTACCACCGAGCTACATTCTCAGCCCTTTTATTTATTTATTTTTTAATTGAGACAAGGTGTTGCTATGTTGCCCAGGCTGGCATTGAACTTGCAACCCTCCTGCCTCAGCCTCTGGAGTAGCTTGGATTACAGGTGACAATTACCACACCAGGTAGAGTGTGTTGCTGTAAGCAAAGATAAGTAACACTTCATGAGAAGTTTGTTGGCTATGTGTGCTTTCAAACTTGTGTGCGTCCTGGATCCGGTGTAAGATTCATTTCCTGCTGTGGGTTGCTGCTATGAAAACTCTTGGAA
The DNA here is from genome assembly GCA_020662805.1 of Glaucomys volans. NCBI lineage: Eukaryota > Metazoa > Chordata > Mammalia > Rodentia > Sciuridae > Glaucomys > Glaucomys volans. The sequence continues at coordinate 107,961 of JAJEJO010000329.1, read as the reverse complement.
AGTCTCTGTTCTATTCCATTTTCAAGGCAACAAGATATATCACCATGCGCCACAGGTGAAATTGTGTGTTATTAGGAAGGGAAGAGACATTGGGACCCTAAGAGCAGCCTCCTTATCTAAGTTCAAGCCCGGTGATCCCAGCAAGCCCCTAGCTGGTGAGATGTGTTGATAGATGGGCTGCTTAGGAATTTTTTTGCAGGTTGCGAAAGGACAATTAACCATTGTACTTCTTTCACCAGGGCTCCCCTATCTGATCTGAGGAGCACTAACAACATCTGGTTGTTGTCTTACAAACTAAATAAAATTATTTGTCTAAAAAGGTATATAAATAGTGCTTTGGTATCTAGTATGATCAACCGTCATCAATGAGCCATTTTAATGGATGTGAATGTGAATAACCAGGTGGAGAATTTTTATGTCAAAAGCATGCACTGGATAATTGTGCTTTAGAAAAGAGGAGTCAATAAACATAATGCTTTTTATCATCTAACTTTACTGGCTTTGAAAAGAATCAGTGGTGGTGTGGAATTTAGAATATTGGACTATGTTGGTGATTCGGGACTCCCATACATGTGCTTTCTGTGGGCAGAGATGGTATTGGGAAATCTGTGAAATTTTGATATTACCTTTTTAATTATCACACAGTGGGAAAAATTGACTTTTTCTTACATGCTGCATGACATTGTGTGTAGACTACTAGGCTGATAGATTTTGGAAAGACACAATCCCTGCTTACAGTTTACCAAAGGAAAAAATAGACTGTTGTGGATGTAACGTAATTGAGTGACTAAATTTAGAGTATGTAACTGACACACAAAAGCACATACACATAAATGAAGGCATCTCTGAGCATAATCCAAAGCAATGGTGACTATGTTATTTATCCACAGTTTGATATTTCAAAGTGTGTCAAATGCTTTATTTTCATTTTATTGCAGAACTCTGTGAAGAAAGTGTTTAAAATCTCATTCTATAGAAGTAAAAAACTGAGCCTTAAGAATCCAGGAACTTTTAAAATACATACATAGTGGGGACTGCAGGCGTAGCTCCGTGGTAGGTCACTTGCATAGCTGGCGTAAGTTCCTGGGTTCAAACCCCAGCACTACCCCACCTGCAAACAAAGTGAAATAAATAAATAAATAAACCAACCATTGTAAGTTCAAGGCCTGCCTGGATAACTCTTACAGCTCTTACTAATTTTGTTTGTGTCTTTTCAGAATTTTTACATACAGATGGTTCCTGACGTATGACAATTTTTTGACTTGATGATGGTGTGAAAGCAAAATTAATTCAGTAGAAATTATACTTCAAATTCTGAATTTGAGTCTTTTCTTGGGCTAGTGATGTGCAGTATGATCCTCTCTCATGATTCTGGGCAGTGGCAGTGAGCTGCAGCTCCTGGTCAGCTCAGTCACCCCCGGGGATCACAGGGGAAACAACTGACACTTCATCATGTGTAATGTTGCTGCACTATGATGTTCGGTACATTGGGTATATTTTTGATTTATGACATTGTCAAGTTATCATAGTATGCCCACGGAATGTGACCACACCATAAATGTAGGAATGTTCATTTGATATGTAGGAATGTGATACGAATCTATATGCGATTTGAATCTATATAAATATTTATTACTTTTCCCTTTTGCACAAAAAGTAAAATACACTTTGCTTTTCTTATTTGATTTATCATGGGAATCTTTTTATGTAAGTAATCAAAAAATTCCCTCATTCTTTTACATGTTTTCCTTGATCTGACTATATAATAACAATTAAAAATTCATAATCGATTGATATTTGGATGGTTTTAATTCTTTTGCTATTGGTTTCATAGCTTCTGCTTCCCATTAGGATATGCAGAATACTATTATTCCTATGGTAAAAAAATGTGAAACGAAATTCATATCATAATGATTTCATAATGAAAATCATTTTTCTATGGCAATTACCAAAGAACATTTAACTGAGTAAGCTTTAAAGAGCTGAATCACAGGGAGTGATGGTGAGCAGTGGGACACAGCTGCTTCCTTATCTAGGGAAAGTGTCTGGTGTATGTGTGGGAAGGTAGAGAAGCAGGCCTCTGTAGATGAGCAGATGGTAGACTTAAGGAAAAATCAGTCCGAACTTTAATAACGGTGTGAGTGGCCATATTGTTTAGAATTTGGAAGTGACCTATTATGGTTGGAATCTTAAGTGTTCCACAGAAGCTCATGCTGAAGTTTTGATCCCCAGCTGAAGGTGCTGCTGGGATCTGGTGGTATGTTTAGGAGGCTGGGCCTGGTACAGGAGATTTGGGTCATGGGGAATGTACCCTTGAAGGGGATATTGGAACCCTGGCCTTCCCTCTCTCTCTCTGTGTCTCTCTCTCTGCTTCTTGGCTACTATCAGCTGACGGCTTTCCTCCACCACTCACTCCCACCATGATGTTCTGTCTCATCACAGACCCAAAGCCAACAGAGCCAGCCAACCATGGACTGAAATCTTTGAGACCAAGCCAAAATAATCATTTCCTCTTTTTAAGTTGTTTATCTCAGGTATTTGTTACACCAACAGAAAACTGACAGAAACACTTGACCCAAATTCAAAAATAAATTGTGTAACTGAATAATCAGCCCCTCCCAATTTTACTGTACAAGTGGGGGTGGAGGGAAGAATTAGACCATTTTAAGTGCTTGAATTATAGAACTATGTTGAATTGAATGAAAGATGAACCACAACAATGTGAAATCTGTTTCTCTGTCTTCTTACTCAAATACAAACGAGAGCAAAGAGGCAAGCCACTCCACTGTGAAGGTATAGGAAGGTAAGTATAGTGAGGTTAATTGAAACGTTCTTGTTTCCATTAGGTATCAGAGATGCATTCAATTTAATTAGCACTTCAAATCAGTCTCAGTTCAACTTTTCTCTTGAAAGCTGAATGATTCTGGATGTGATGGTGCATACCTGTTATCCCAGCAACTCCAGAAGCTGAACAGCAGGAGGG
>JAJEJO010000329.1:0-104878 GCA_020662805.1 Glaucomys volans | reverse complement strand
AAAAAAAAAAAAAAAAAAAAAAAAAGGAAAGAAAAATAAATAAATAAATCTGAATGATCAGATTCCAATTCTCTGTGTTGAGGAACACCTTGGAGATTCTTTTATATGCAATCTCCAGCATTCAGTAAAAAAAATTACAAGCCATGTAAAGAAACAGGAAAAAGAGACCAGAAGAGAAAAAATAGTTAAAAGAAGTAGGCACATAGGCACATAGACTGAAACAAAAACATGTGTACAGTACAAACACATCCTGAGAGGCAGCAGTGACTCTGCCACACAAAACCTAATCCAAAATAAGATAAGCAGAGCTAAAGAGATGCCTCAGATGGTAAAAGGGCCATTTCATCAAGAAGACATCAATCCTAAGTGGGTATCCACTAAAGAACAGAGTACCAAAATACACGAGGCAAAATTGAAGGTACCAGGGAAAAATGACAGACCCATATTCATAGTTAGAGTAACTGGGAAATTGATAGAACACATACACAAGAATCACTATGGTTATAGAATATTTAAACAACATTATCATCAACCTGACCTCATTACATTTGTATGACACCACATCCAGCCACTGCATAATACACATGCTTTTCAAGTGCACATGAGAAAAAATGTGCTGAACTATGAAGCAAGTCTCAATAAATTCCAGAGAATACAAATCACACTGAGTTTTGTAGAACGAAATAGATATTTATATATCTAGAAATTGCAAAATATTTAGAAATTAAAACAACAATTAATCCATGGGTGAAAGAATGAATCATAAGAGAAGTTTAAAATATTTTATTTTTATTTATTTATGCAATTTCTTTAGGCTAGGGGTTGAACCCAGGGCCTTGTGCATGCTAGGTAAGCATGCTACCACTAAGACACATCCCCAGCCCCAAAGTATTTTAAATAAATGAAAAAACACAAATATAAAAAAAAATTTAGGATATCTCTGAAGAAGTGCTAAGAGAGAAATTTTTGCTTTGATTACATAGCTTCTACAAAGGAGAAAAGTTTAAAATTGATGACTACATTTCTACCTTAAGAGTTTAAAATGAGGAACAAATGAAAATCAATGTAAGTATTCCTTTCTAGGAAATAACAAAGACAAAAAGCCAGTGAGCTAGCAAATAAATAATAGAGAAATTCAAACTAAGTCAAAGTTTAGTTCTCCAAAAATATTAATATAACCAAAACACTCCTTGTGTTAGTTGGATTGGGCTGCTAAAACAAAATTCTATAGTCTGAGCAGATTAAGTGTCATAAATTTATTTTCTCAGTTCTGGAGACTGGAAATCCAGGATCAGAAGGATGCCAGCATCCTGGGCCCTTTTTCTTGCTTCAGAGAGTGGGCTCCTTATGGTGTCCTCACATGGCAAAGAGGAGAGGAGAGCAAATTCTCTTATAAGGGCACTAATCCCATCATGGGGGCTTCACCCTTGTGACCTCATTTATACCTAACTCTCTCACAATCTCCATCTCCAAATACAACCACACCAATTCAGTTCATAGCATTACTAACAAGACCAATCAATAAAAAAAGAGAAATGAGCCAGGTGCAGTGGTGCACACCTGTAATCCCAGTGACTCAGGAGGCTGAGGTAGGAGGATAGCAAGTTTAAAGCCAGCCTCAGCAATTTAGTGAGGCACTTAGAAACTTACCAAGACCTTGTCTCTAAGAAAATATAAAAAAATGGGCTGGGGATGTTGCTCAATGGTTAAGCACCCCTGGGTTCAATTCTCAGTGGTGGGGGAGGGGAGGTGGAGGGAGGGAGGGAAAAATGAAATCGATCAGAAATGAAAGGGGAGAAGGCTGGGGTTGTAGCTCAGTGGCAGAGCACTCCTAGCATGGGTGAGGCACTGGGTTCGATTCTTAGCAATGAATGTAAACAAAAAAAGGTCCATTGAATGAACAACTAAAAAAATATTTAAAAAAAGAAATGAAAGAGGGGAAACCACTGAAGATCCTATAGATATTTAAAGAATTAATAATGAAATGTTAGGGACAATATTATGTCAATAAATTTAATAAATTGATTGAAGTGGAAAAATACAAATCCCTTTAAAAACACACTTATCAAAATGGACACAAAAAGAAATAGAAATTTTATCATTAAGAAAATTGAATATATGACAAAAAATCTTTCCCCTAGAGAAAATTCCAGGTCCAGGTAGCTTCACTGGTAAATTCTATTGATGTTTAAGCATTAAATAATACCAAGTAACATTGTAATCATTGACCTTGTGTATATGTCATCTTATACATATGCAGGTCCTTCTGTAGGATAACGTCTCCAACCTGGATTTGCTGGATCAAATGGTAAGTACATCTGTAATTTTGATAGAGATTGCCAGATTTCTTTCCATGGGGGTTGAACCATGTTTTCTTTTTCTTTTATTCACATAACTTCTAAGTATATTTTTCATGCAGGAGTTTTTTAATCTTGATATATAGTGACTGTGTAAAATTTTTCTTTCAGTGGCAACCTGTAATTTTGAAATATGGTAAGCATCTTGTCTGTTTTGAAGGGGATATAACAATGAATCTACAAGATGGAAAATCCTGTTAAAAGTAAAAAAATAAATAAAAATAAAACCATACAGAAGATAGTGTTAATAATTCTTATCATATTTTCTAAATTTTTTAAAATTTTCTTTATAAATATCTTTTGGCATAAAATTTTAGAATTTTATTACTTCAAATGACCTATTACATGAAACTTATTTATGGTGGACTTATAAGTCTTTCCTTATTGCTGAGTACATATTTACTTTTATTGGATCATGAACTCTAACTGAAAATAATTGCTATTTTGATAAAATATATGTATTTTCAATGACATGAGCATTATTTTTATTTAATGATTATGTTACTGTAATAATAAACCATTGCCGTTGTTGAAATCATTTTTTTTTCTTTTTATGGGGATGGAACTCAGGGCCTCATGTATATTAGGCAGGTGTTCTACCATTGAGTATATCTCCAGCTCCTGAAATTGTTTTTTATTTCTGAAATATAAATTATTACTGATTCTTGAATGATATAAAAAATGTTCTAGGCTGTATGGATTTTTTTTAGAGTATAAGGAAATATGCTAGGCTATTGCTTATTATTCTTTTTCTACTGTAGATTCTGAAGATTATTGTTTTAATATTTAAAATAAAAATTAAAAATTGTACACACTCTGTTTTCTATTCCTGAGAGTTTTTTGTACTATTTTACTATAGATTCCTGAATTTATAAATATGAACACTGGTCACCTATAACTCACACAAGTGCCATTCAGTTTCACTGAAGACAGAACCCAAAGTAAAGGCCTAAAAATTAGAGCATTGCCCCTCAGCATACAACAGGGGTGGTAACGATCTTTCACTTTTTCTAGATAGTTCTGTTCCCTTGTGGCCCTTTCAAAGTCATTCAGTGAATGATAGATCTGAGAAGACAACACTCCTCACAACATCCATGGGAGCTCTGGAGAGTTGAGAAGTGTGCGTGGATAAAAAGGAAAAAAGGACCAAGGAAGACAAGCAAACCTGAGCCTTAGCGCTGAGGACTCCCAACAAGCCGGTCTTGAAGAACCGAGGGCAAGGTCCCCCCTCCTCAAGGGCTTCAGATGTTCTTTTCCTCTCCCACCTGATTGCCTGGAAGCCAGTCAGACTGACTTCCTTTGATTTCTGTATATCGAGCAAAAAATAGTACCTGTTACTATGTTCTTAACTCCTGCCACACATGTTTATTGAATGAATTTTGTGGGTAGTTTTTCTTTCAATTCTCAGAATTGTTATAGGGCAAGTTCAAGTTGCTGTCAATTTTGTTTTATAAATATAAACACAGATCACTTGTGACTTACACAATAATTACAATTTATTAATAATTACTGAAAACTAGAAATACGTAATTTGAGATAGTGATAGACTGATGATTCTTCTAAAGTGCGCAGTATGGCTGCTCTGTCCTTTGGAACATGCTGGACTAGCGGGTGGAGCTGCAGGGGCTTCCCAGATGTTGCTGTCCCTGGAGGCCCATTTATCAATGGCCCTGTGAAATTCTCAAATTTTTAGTTTATAGTAGCATTTATACAACTAATTCATTTTACTTACCTCTTATCATAACTACTATTACAATAGGCCCTTATTGTGTGAAGGTTCCTTGTCATTATTCCCTAGCCACTATAGTTTAACAACTGTGTACATAGTATTTACTTTGCTTTACATATTATGAGTAATCCAGAGATTATTTAAAATATAAGGGAGGATGAATTTGGTTCTACACAAACACTACATCATCTTATTTCAGGGCCTTGAGCACCCTAGGATTTTGGTGTCTGCAGGGGTCCTGGAACTACTCCTCTGGTGACACTAAGGGACGACTGTGTGTTATTTACCAGGTAGCGTAGAAGTAATTTGATAATTCAACAAGTGACATGGCTATATCTGCAGTTAAAAAAAACTATTTAGTAACATTGTGCCTTAGTACAAAGAAAATCTCTTTTCAGGGTAAATTAGTTGTTTAATAATTTTTAAAATGGCAAGTACTAGGCAATTGACACAAAAGCTCAAAGTACAGAATCCTGCAGAATGAAAACTGAAAGTCTCGTCTATGTCCTGCCCATGAACCTTTTGGTGTATGATTCTCTACTCTTCTAAATCTTCGGACACACATACACCCGTGTGCATGCACACGCACAGGGGGTCATAGCACATGCCGTTTTGCCATGTCAGTGCTGATTGATCTGCCTTGTTTCATTTAACAATCGCCTATTGTCCATAACACAGTTCAACTATAATTTGTTCAACCATTTCCCAGCTGATTGTGAGAGGCTCTGAAGGAAATGGTGCAGACTGGGCTTCACTGAGGTGGAGTTGTCAAGAGGTCACTAGCAGATGTGAAGGGGAGACCGTCTGACTTATAGACCCCAAGTGAAGCTCTCAAGGCTTTTGGAGAAAAAAAAAAAAAAGACTGCCTGTTTTCATGCTTTTCCTTCATATATATATATATATTTACAAATATATAGCTGAATTTTACAGCTGAAATTTACAGCTGAAATATATATATATATATATTTACAAATTCTGTTTGCTTTTTTCTCACTACAACAGTCAGACATCTGCTTTTCTTCACACAAATGAGTAAATGTTTTGCAAATACTAATGCCTCTAAGTTATTCTTTAATACAAGATATGTAAGTTGTTTATTTTTTTCCAAAAACATCCTTGGATATGAATCTTTGTACAAAGTAATGCTTCTGTACGGTAAATGCTTTAAACTGGATTCACAGAATCAAAAAGAAAACATGTTCACAGTGTTGGCAAGTATTGTAGTAATAGATTTCTTCTTTTTTTTACTTTTAAACAAATTTCTGAGACAGGGTCTTCTAAGTTACTAAGGCTGGCCTTGAATTTGTGATCCTCTTGCCTCAGCCCCTGAGTTGCTGGGATTACAGGTGTGCATCATCATGCCCAGCTAGGAATGGGCTTCTGATGTCAGATGAGGAGGCAGGTGACAGGCCAGTAGGAAGAATGCTCAGGGACTAGGAAGGAGGCTGTAGGTGCTCTCCATGTTAGGGAGCAGGTCACCTCCAGCCTTGCCCTTGTTTGATTCCCTCTCCCAGCCCTGTGCACTGCGACACGGTGTTTGAGGGTAGAAGAGAGCACCTTGGAAAAGGTCTGCACCTGTTCCCATTTTCCCCTCTCCCGAGGGCCATGTGTTGGAGGAATACCAGAGACTCTGGAATTTGAGTTTTTGTTCCTTATCAACTCTGTGGCCTTAGGCGAAGTAGTTCAGGCCTTAGGCTGTTTCCTCTTTGGGGGATGAGGGTGGCACGTACTCCATGTAGAACACACAAGCCTAAAGCAGCACCTGACTTAAGGTGGACACTTGAGAAACCATGGTCTCCAATTTTAAAAGATTCCCTCTTTATAATGGAGGGAGTCACAGCTGAAAGAAAGAAGTGCTGAACCCAGGTGTGTCCCACCTCCGTCCTCAGAGGGACGTGATTGGAATTATCATCTTTACTCAAACACTTTCTCTATGTCTGGGGTCACTTCCCATTTACATCCAAGGCTCCCTGTGAATCCAAAAGGCCCAGAGCAAATGGGGACACTTGGTTCTCATCTGTGACAGGCTTAGTGGCTCCTGACCTTTTGTCAGTGTCAGAGAAGATAAAGGGAGAACATTTTGAAAGAAAGGAGAAAGAAGATAGCCCAGGAACACAAAGCAAAGGAACTGGCAGGAAAAGCAGTAAGGTCCGCAGCACCAAAGGGAGCAGAAATGAATGGATGAAGTGGGACAAAGATGGAAAGGAGGTCCTGAGAGGACTCACCGGAGGTCTTTAACGTGGCTGCTTTTGTGAGAAGAGTGATGATCAACTATGGGGTGTTGGAAAGAATGATTTCCAGACTTATCAAAGTCTGGAGAGCAGATGGATGCCAGGGAAGTCCTTTGAAATGCTAAGGGTGGTCACAGAAGGGCTGCGACTGGTGTTGGGGAAGGGGCTGGAAATGACTGTCCTCCACTTCCCTTCTCTGCAGGGAACACGTTATGAAAGGTGGGAACTCCTATTTTGGGAATCAGTCTAGAATGTTCAAACACTGTTTTTTATTGTGCCCCATGCCTGAAAGTGACACAAATTCACCATGTATTTCTGGAAGAGGAAACTTCAAGAGAGAGACAGCTATTTCAAGGAGCCTGCTTGAAGTGGTAAGTCTGGGACTATTTCTGAAGATCAGCATGAGGATGGCCCAAGGACCTTGTGAAAATATGGATTCCCAAGCCCACCTCAGGCTGACTGAATTAGACTCCGGGGATGGTGTTGGGAATACTACATATTACCCACCAGGTGATTCTTAGGCACACTGAAATTTGACAAGTTTGTCTGTTCTGTGAGAACCTGGAATGAAGCTGGTATTTAAAAATCAACTCTGGAGTTTGTTAAAAGTACAGATTTCTAAGCTTTGAGATGAGAAATTCTGGTCCAGTAGGTTCGGGGACCCATGGTCAGTAATCTATGTGAATTTGGCCCTTGTGATCTTGTAATTGAACTTGGAACTCTTTGTGGACTTAAGGCTGTGTCCCCCTCCCAAAATTATATGCTGAAATCTTCACCTCCAATGTGATGGTATTACAAAGTCAGACCTTTGGGAGGTGATTAGGTGGAATGGAATTAGTACCTTTAGAAAAGAGACCCCAGAGAGCTCTGCTGCCCCTTCCCCATGTGAGGACACAACAAGAAACTCCCTTCTACAAACCAGGAAGCAGGCCCTCACTAGACACTAGATCTGTCGGTAACTTATTTTGGACTTCCCAGGCTCCAGAACTGTGAGAAATAAATTTCCATGGTTTAAAAGCCACTCTATCTATGATATTCTGTTACAGGAACCCAAACTAAGCATAATTTTTTTTTTCTTTTTTGGTACCACAGATTGAACCCAGGGGCACTCCACCACTGAGCCACATCCCCAGCCCTATTTTGTATTTTATTTAGACACAGGGTCTCATTGAGTTGCTTAGGGCCTCACTAAGTTGCTGAGGCTGGCTTTGAACTCACAATCCTCCTGCCTCAGCCTCCCAAGTGCTGGGATTACAGGCATGTGCCACCATGCCCGGCAACTAAGTATAATTTTGACAGAGGTACTCTAGGGTATGCTTACGGTCTTGATCCCATGAATGTTAGCTCCAACTGAGGGGGAGTCTGTCATCTGTTCATAGTAGAGATGTGGTGACAGGAAGGAGGAATGATACAGATACAGTAAGTTTCAAATCCCAAGTATCTGGTAGTTAGGTTAGAGGTTATGTGGCACATTTTCAGCCAAGAGCATCTCTGGTATCAGGGCTAAATCCAAATACTAATTCTTGAGGAGTGAGTGTCTGTTTCCTGTGAGCAGTTTAGGAGACCATTCATAGACCTTTCAGGGCTGAAATTCAACCAAATACAATAAATTCCCCTCTGGCTTTTTGCTTCCCCTTTTCCAAACACAGAAAAGTTTAATAGATACCAATGACCAGCCAGAAGAGACTGTTTCCAGTTGCACCAACACATTTTGAATAGAAAACTAACTACTGAGTGAATAAGAGATGAGTAAGGGCAACATGGTATACAAAGAAATAACTCCTTATAGCTTGGGGTTAACTAGAACTTGTAATACCATATTAATCCTGAATCCATAAATTTAAAAATCATGTGAGGAAAAAAGCTAGAAATATATTACTTTAGTACCTGTCTAGTAAATCGTGCCTAGAAATAATTTAGACTAACAAGTGCCTTCATGTTTCTGAGTTTGATGAATGATGGACTATTTGCTGCCAGTGGTAAGATCTTTAAAGAAATTCTTGGCTGTTTCCCAGTTAATTTCATTCCTCATCTTGGTGAGTTTTTCTCACTGCAATCTGTCATCTGAATGGTTTCAAGGCATTCTGTTAATTCACCATTTTTTTTCCCCTTATTAAAATGACCTGAAAAGACCTTGGCCAGATGGCTCTGTTTGTCAATCAGCATTCACCTAGTACTCCCTGTGGTTTGGAGAAACCATGACAACCGCAAGCCTGGCAAAGAGGGAAGTTGTTCACTGGGCTTCCGATCTCCAGGGTAGGGAAGTTAATGAGCCTCTTCCTTTCCCAATACCCATGTCACAAATCTGGGAGGGAAAGTGCTGGTCTTTCATACCCAGATTAGTTGGGTGTGCACTTGGTGCTCCCTGTAGGAAGAGTCAGGCTGGTGGGAGGAAGGGGTGCGATCCTCTCTGCTCTCAGCGTGAAGAACGCTGGAAGCACAGACTCCTTCAGAGCAAGCCTGGGCAGGAGGCCAGGAGGGGAGGCTCTGCTCTGCTGGGGCGGGGCAGGGACCTGCACAGCGAAGACTTTGAGCCAGTCTAGAAGGACAGGCTGGAGGGGGGACAGAAGGCAGGACTTCCAGCAGAGGTAGGGATGAATGAGTGACCCTTGGGAAACAGCAGACGCCCTGGGGAAGCTCAGGAAAAGGGCGGGTGGAGTGGGAGACAGGCCGGGAAGTTCATGGGAGGGCAGAGGGTTGGAAAGCCAGTGGCTCAAAACACCACAAGGAGCGCACAAAACACGAGAACGACTCAAGGAAAGCCTTCTGTCTTCAGCCAAAGGACCAGTAAAGGGGAATCCTAGCAAGACAGAGAAGCGTTTTAGACAATAACATCTTCACTTCAGTCAAATGTCCCGGGAAAAACGATGTCCCTACCGTCATGTATGCCAGCAAAGATAACTACTGTAATCAGGACCGTTTAATACTGGTGGCGCTATGGACCCAAAGGTCAATGGATCAGAACAGAAAACCCAGAAATGGACATGTTCAATTGTTTTTTGGCAAAGAGCAACAAAAGTGGTTCAATGGAGGAAAGGTAGCCTTTTAATCAAATGGTACTGGGCCTATTGAGCATTCACAGGCGCACACACACACACACACACACACACACAAAATGAACCCCAACCTAATCTCAGATTTATGTAAGAATTAACTGAAGATGGACCACACACTTAATTGTAAAATGTAAAACTATAAAATTTTTAGGAAAAAAAAAGAAGAAAATATTTAGACAAAGAGTTCTTAGACCTGACAGCAAAAAATACAATCCATAAAATTAAAAGTTCAAAAAAGTACAAAATATTTGTTCTACAAAGACACCCTTAAGGAGATGATAGAAAAGCTACAGAGGTGTGTTTAATTTGTATTAAAGCTACAGAGTGAAAAAATATTTGCAGACCACGTGTCTAGCTAAGCTAGTATCTAGAATAGATAAAGAATTCTCAAAACTCAAGAGTAAAAAGATAAACAACATGATTATAAAATGGGTAAAAGGCAGAAGATATAGAGCTGGCAAATAAGCATATGGGAAGATGATCAACTTCAGTTAATGTAATTGGGACAGCGCAAATAAAACCTGAAAGAATGGCTAAAATAAAAATAGTGACACCACCAAATGCTGGTGAGGATGAGGAAGGACTGGTTGGCTTATGCATTGCTAATGAGTGTGTAAAATGGTACAGCTGCTTTGGAAAAGAGTTGGGCAGTGTCTAAAATTGAACAGTGTGTCCACCGGTTGGCCCAACAACTGGATTCCAGGGCATTTATTATAGATGCATGAAGAGTTGTTCACAGAAAAACTTGTACATGAATGTTCATTATTCACATTTAAAAAAACAACAACAACAGAAAAAGCCCAAATGTCCTTGGGCAAGTAACTAAACAAACTGTGGTACGTGTATAATATCGAATACTGCTCAGCAATACAAAGAAACAAATTATCAGAGCCACAAGGATGTGGATGACCCTCCAGAGAACTATGCTGAGAGAAAACAATCTGATCCCTGAAGGTTGTACTCTGTACGATTCCTCTTATGTAACATTCTTCAAATGATGCCATTATATAGTAAGCATATTAGAGGTTGGCAGGCCTTAAGGTGGGAAGCGGTGGGTGAGAAGGGAGGGATTTGGGTGTGGGTAGAAAATGGCAACATGGGCTCCTAGTGGTAAAGGAAATGTTGGCATTCTGACCACGTTAATGTCAATTTCTTGGTTGTGATCTTGTCTAGAAGCACCCTGACTTTTGACTTACAAATTTACGACTTTACAATGGCACTAAAGTGATTTTTCAGTAGAAATCGTACTCTGGATTCTGAATTTGAATCATCCCTGGGACAGCAACATGTGGTCTGATCCTCTCCTGTGATGACGCGCTGTGGCAGTGACCACAGATCCCAGCCAACTCCCAGATCATGAGGGGAAACCACAGAGAGCCTACAGCGTGCTGTGCTACTGAGCTGTGGTGTTCAGTATGCTGGATGGGTTGGATTCATTATCAGGGCAGGACATCTTCAACTCACAATGGATTCATCAGGATGTAACCCATCATAAGTCAGGGAGCCTCTGCACTATAGTTTTGCTAGATTTGGCAAAAGAGAACATGAGAGCCCTTCATTATTTCTTTTTTCTTTTCTTTTTTTTTGGAACCAGGGATTGAACTCAGGGACACTGCGCCACTGAGCCACATCCCCAGCCCTATTTTGTATTTTATTTAGAGACAGGGTCTCACTGAGTTGCTTAGCGCCTTGCCCTTGCTGAGGCTGGCTTTGAACTCGCAATCCTCCTGCCTCAGCCTCCCAAGCTGCTGGGATTACAGGCATGTGCCATTATTTCTTATACCTGTGTATGAATCTATAATTATCCCAAAATAACAAGTTTTTTAAATATATATTTTTAGTTGTTAGTGGTCCTTTATTTTATTTATTAATATGTGGTCCTGAGAATCAAACACAGTACCTCACACAATCTAGGCAGGCACTCTAACACCAACCCACCTCCAACTATGCCTCTGTCTCCTGCTGCCATCTCTTCCTTTCCCCAATCCCTGAGTGAAGCTACCCCCAAGAACCATTCTTTCCTCACCCTACACTTTTCCTTGGTAATCTCATTTATCAGTACAATTACTTGTGAGAGCAGAGTGGTCACCGTTTTCAGAGTCGTGGGAGGCGAGGCGGTTCTGGCTAAGCCCAGGACTTTGCAGACAGTCTGCCTTGATGTGACTCTCACTCTGCTGCTCGTTAGCTGTGACCTTGGGCAAGTTGTTTATCTTCTCTTACCCTATGGGGCTAAGATCTCACAAGTAATTGTACTGATAAATGAGATTACCAAGGAAAAGTGTAGGGTGAGGAAAGAATGGTTCTTGGGGGTAGCTTCACTCAGGGATTGGGGAAAGGAAGAGATGGCAGCAGGAGACAGAGGCATAGTTGGAGGTGGGTTGGGAGATCTGAGGTTAAGTCAGGAAGTATTTAGGAATCCAGAAAAAGATTCTTAAAAGTCATAGGTAAATGACAACTCAGAAGAAGCTATTGGATTTTGTGTTCAGGAAGTCATTGGTGCTGATAACGGCTTTGGTTCAGTGGAGAAAATGGACCCAGATTGAGTGCTGAGAAATAGGTAGGGAGAGGGGAAGAGGGTGCCCACTACTCTCAAAACCTTGATGGGAGACTGGAGAAGATGGAAACAAGGGTGATGTAGTTGGAGGGAAGGAGCATCTAGCAAGGTTAAAGAGCAGAAGGAAAGGAAAGAGGAAGGCTTGTTCCTGCCCCTTGGTTATTGTGCCTACTGCTGCAGTGAACATGAATGTGTGAATGTCTCTTCAAGCTTCTCTTTTCACTTCAGTTGGGCATGCATGCAGAAGCCCATTGCTGGATCATATGGTAGGTCCAGTTTTAATATTTTGAGGAATCTCCATACTGTTTTTCATGCCAGTTGCACCATATCACATTCCCACCAGAAGAACAAGAGGGTTCCAATTTCTTCATATCCTCACCATCACTCAGTATTTTGCTTATTTATTTAGCAATTCTGGGGACGGAACTCAGGGCCTTGTGCATACTAGGCAAGAGCTCTACCACTGGGCTACACTTCCAGCCCCATTTTTTAAAATAATGGCCATCCTAACAGGTGAGAAATGATACTTCATTGTAGTTTTTATGCATACCTGAATAAAGAGAATGTGGTATACACATATAAATGGAATATTATTTAACCTTAATGTGGGAGGAAATTTTGTCTTATGCTACCATGTGGATGAACTCAGAGGACATTATGCTCAGTGAAATATGCCAGATATAGAAGGACTCATACTTATAGGAACTATCTAAAATAGTCAATCTCATATTGAATATAATAGTGGTGTTCAGGGCTGGCCATAGGAAATGGGGAGTTGTTATTCATGAGTATGGAGTTTCAGTGATGCTACATGAATAAGTTCTAGAGATTTGCACATTGTGTCTGTAGTTAACCGTATAATATTGTACACTTCAGAATTTGTCAGAAGGGTGGATCTTATGTTAAATGCTCTTGCGCGCACACACACACACACACACACGCACACAAAACAGCTCAGTAAATTTGTTGAGGTAATGGATATACCTTTATTACCTTGAGTTGGTGATGGGACCCCAGGTGTTTGCATAGGTGAAAATTCATCAAATCAGAGACATTAAAGACTGAAATTCTGTGTATTTTATATGTACATATTGTTACATATTATAAATAAATATGTATAGTTCTGATGGAGAGAAGTGTTCTCAAGAGCAGGGTGTGAAGGAAATCCCTCTTCCATCTAGTCTGGGTTTGTACCAAGATGCATTATCTGTCCCTGACCCTTCCCCATGCCTTTCTATGGGATTCATTTTATACAGCCACTTCAAAAGAAAGGAACATCACAGGACAAATCAGTGATGAGTATGATGATGAAATTGTGATTTTGTTGTAAAAAGTTAATTCTTGATTTTTATAGATCGGCACTAGAATATTTAGATGAACTGATACATCTGTGATTTGCTTTAGACTGAAAAAAATGGAGAATCTTTTTTGTTTGTTTTTCTGGAGAGATGTTCTGAGCAGTTCCTTTAGGAATCAGAGTCTCATAGCAATCTTCACGTATGTTCATTACTCATTAGGAGTTCCCTGGATTGGTGCCATTACTCATCAGGAATCCTGAAGCACAATGCCCCAGGCTAGCCATCCTTTTATACAGGGTTACAGTTGTGTGTGCATCATTACTCCCAAGAGCGACCAGTCTATAACTGACTCATTCACACCCACCTTCCCTCTGTGTTCAATCTGGAAATCCCTGGGAGAAAGAGGTCTCTCCATCTCTGGGTGTAAAGTCACTGTGGACTGATGGGCTTAGGTAATGAGTCTTTCAAAACAAGCTTTGTCTGAGGGCTGCTGCTATCATTTGGATATGGTTTGAGTGTGTTGCCCAAAGCTTCATGTGCTAGAAGCCTGGGGCCCAGTGTGGTGATGTTGAGGTGGAGCAACTTTTAAGAGCCTATTGGAAGGTAATTAGATCGTGGGGGTACTGCCCTTGGAAGGGGTCAATGCTAGTCGTTCAGGAAGACCCTTGAGAGTAGATTGTTTATAAGTTGACCCAGCACTTCACTTGTTTACCTCCTGCCTTGCCATGTGATCTCTCCCTCCAAATATGCTCTGATCATGAAGCCATGTTTTGATGTATCCAGAGTTGAGTAGATGCCAGTGCCAAGCTCTTAGAACTCTAGAACAGTGAGCTAAATATTTTTTTATTTTCTTTACCCAGCCTCAGGTGTTTTGTTGTAGCATCAAAGAATGGACTAAGACAGCTGAAGATCTTCCTAATCTTGTCTTTATCAAGGCTGAACTGACACAAAGGACATTTTCTGAGAGTCCTACAAGCAGCCTACCTACCCCTATCCAAGCTGAGGACCTGATAGGCTGCTAAACTCAACCTGTGCTTATTTGTCATGAGGATGCAAGAATCCCTGTTGATGTCCTAGCACCTTTAAGCACAGTAGTTGGTGGCCTCCCTGGCAAAAGTAATACAACCAACTTATCGTGCCACTAGTGATGGCAGCAAGAGACCCAGAAGCAATAAGACCCAAAGCACATATGAAGGCTTAAGTAATGGGGCTGAGCTTTATTGAGTTGATCACATTTATGTTTCCTTGTTCTTAATGATTGGCAAACAGGCTAGATTTAAAAAGCATCCCACTTCCATACAGCTCCATCTACATTCAGAAAGCAGTAAAAATATATTGTACAAAGAAGACTTTCCACCTTGAGAGTATCATGACAGTTCATGAATTTCTCAATACACAATGCAAAACAATATTTACAAGACAGACCCTGTGTAAATTCAAAATCTAGATACTTGTGGTAATAGTTCTAAAACTAACAGCATTTGTTTTTCCAGGTAAAGAAGGCTGGTCATTATAAAAATACTTTATATAAATTCAGAGTCAGAACTAAAACATTCAATCCTATAAAAATATCTTTTACTAATAAATGTATCAATTTCTAGAAAAATGCTCTTTAACAACAACAGTAATATAAATTTTCAGAAAAACCTACTAGGTCAGATGGTCCACATAAAATGAACTTGTTAAAGTGACTTCAAGGCTCAGTAATCAACCAGTGTTTTGTTTTCGGAGATGGACCATGTATTTGATTATGTCACATGTGAATGGCACAAGTATTCTACAAAAAGTGAACTCAAGTATCTATTTATTATGAAAGTCATTTATAAAAACAAACTCTTCAGCCTAGAGAGAGGATTTTCAGGTGGTCTTCTCCTGGAGAAGACAGATGCTTTGTTAGGACATGACAACGTTTTACTTTGAAATGCTTAACTTGGAAAACCTGTGATTGCATTTTGACCACTATCTGAAATTAGCTCATTCATTTCATTTTGCTTACTCTCTTTTATGGCATGGTTGGGGTGATTTCTTTGGGTCTGGGTTCTTTTGGATCTCCTAAAACACACTTTCAGCAGCAGATAGCATAGCTCGGCCACATTGAGCAGCATGCAAATCACAGACGCAGAAATCATAAAAATCGTAAACACAGTTTTCTCAGTTGGTCTGGAAATAAAGCAGTCAACAAGATTGGGGCAGGGCTCAATCCCACACTTCAGCACCCAGGGTAGGTGGTACCCATTATAGAGGAAGTAAAACACATACATAAAGGCAGCTTCAAAGATGATTCGGAAGAAGATGCTGCCAGTGTATGTCCACCACAGGGACCCCTCTATTCGAACCTTCTGCTTTTTAATGTCCTCTAGGTCTTTGAATTCATTTCTCTTTTCTCCTCGCCTGAACTTTCGGGCAGTTTCGTGTCTATAGTAGGCCACATGCATGGCCACCAGCAGTGCAGGAGTGGACACGAAGATCAGCTGCAAGGCCCACAGGCGGATGTGGGAGACGGGGAAGAAGTGGTCATAGCACACGTTCTTGCATCCTGGTTGCAGAGTGTTGCAGACAAAGTCTTCCTGTTCATCACCCCACACTTCCTGGGCGGCCACCACGAGGATCATGACTCGGAAAATGAAGATGACTGTGATCCACACCTTCCCAATGCTGGTGGAGTGTTTGTTCACACCCCCAATGAAAGTGTGCAGGGTCCCCCAATCCATTGTGCCGCTTTATTCCTAAACAGACAAAAGGGCAAAGTGCCTCTGAATTGATAAAGCAGTATTATGGTAACGTCATAGACTCAAGAAAAATTGTTTTAGACTGTGATGTTTTATAACTCCAACCCCCTAGTCTGCCAGTAAGGGATTTTCTAATAAGGAAGGCCCACTCGAAACACATTCTGCTATTTTTGACTAGAAATAACTGTTTTGAGGAAAGGTGGTTCAACTGAATTAATACGACCTAGTGGTTGCTATTGGCCATTAAGCCAGGAACACAGGTCAACAAATTCATGTCTAAGCTCCCCTTGCCCTGTTTTTGGCACTAGGAATTGAACCCAGGGGTGGGCTGTACCCCTGAGCTACATTTCCAGTACTTTTTTACTTTTTATTTTGAGTTAGAATACCATTATGTTGCTGAGGGTCTCACTAAATTGCTGAGGCTGGCCATGAACTTGGGATCCTCCTGCCTCAGCCTCCAGAGTCACTGGGATTATCGGTGTGCAGCACTGTGCCAGGTCAAGTTCCCTTTTAATCGCTATGCAAATGCACATTATATCAGTTTGTTTTTACCCAAGGGCTCACAGAACTTCCATAGATTTTATTTATTAGGTGGCTTATCTAAGCAAAATAAAAATCATTTGTTAGAATGACATTATCTAGTTCATTAAGCAGACTAAGGAGGGAAAAAAGAAACCAAATACTTATTGGTTCATGTACACAATATTTTTGTACTTATATCTAGCTTGAATAACATCATTGGCCATAATCATGTGTTCTTAGGAAAGCTAACATGTCAACTACAATCTTCCAAAATTGAATCAGAAAGTTTTACTCAAATTGCTTTCTTATTATTCCCTGTAACCAGTCCTCAAAAAATGGGTTTTGTTCACACCAGAGCCACTGCTAAAGGGGACCAATTGCAGGTCTGCCTCTCTGCTAATGACCGATTTAACATCCTAAGAGAAAAGACTCCTTTACACCTATGGAAATGTTGGCCATAATTCAAATAGCTGCATTTTAATCCTACGTTGTCAAGAAGATTGAAGAACTGGTCAGCATACTCTTAAAATAAAACAACAAGACATGATGAATGATGGACCCTTTGAGAATCTTTGGAAAATGGAAAACACTTGCCTCAGAAGAATGCACTCAGGCAATTTTTCATACACTGTTGAGGTACGATGGAGTCACCAGTGTCCTTCTGCCCTCTGGTCGTAGACTTTCTTGTTTCTGAATGGGTAAAAGACACTGGTCAGCCTTCCCCTCTAAGCTCCAGGTCTTATGCCCTTCTCTACCGATCCGACCTCTGATCATGACAGCTACTTCTCAAAGCAGCTGGGTAAATGGAGGCAGCCTGCCCACTTTCAGAAGTGCCTGGATCCCCACACTCCTTCCCCCTTTGAATGGGAGGCCAACATGCACCTGAAGCGACATCTTTTACACCCTTGATACAGTCAGCAGTCCTGTGGTGTGAAAGTCCAGCTCCCAAAACTGAGAACCTTTTGTTGCCAAAGTGGGTTTGGCTTTTAGACCCCACACTTCCCTCAGAAAGTCCCCAGGTTTAGATGTAAAGGAGCAGCCCCCCTATCCCTCTGACACTTCTGTGCTGACTCCTCCTCCTTCTGGACCAGGCAGTGGGAGGTGAGGAACACGCCACGCGGGGAGGGCAGAAGAGTGCCCTCAGGACGGGGCTAGAAATGTCCACATTTTTCTACAAAAAGTTTCTCCTACCTTGGCCCAGGATGTCCAAATGTTTATAGATCTAAAAGTTGTTCAAATACTATGGAGTACAAAATGTTTTATTTTTATTTTTTTTATTTTTTGGAACCAGGGATTGAACTCAGGGACACTCGGCCACTGAGCCACATCCCCAGCCCTATTTTGTATTTTATTTAGAGACAGGGTCTCACTGAGTTGCTTAGGGCCTTGCTAAGTTGCTGAGGCTGGCTTTGAACTCGCAATCCTCATGACTCAGCCTCTCAAGTCGCTTGGATTACAGGCGTGCGCAAAAACGCCCGGCAAAAATGTTTTAAAATAGAATATGATAAGAACATTTGGATTCTTAAAGCCACACTAATATTGAGCTGAAAAGCTCACACTATGACACAAATGGGAAATTCACAGGATGGAAGTAACTTAACCTAGACTTTAAGGAAGAACAGCAATTTTTTAAATTAAAAAGAGAAGAGGAATAGAACTACATAGCTGAAGATTTGAAAAGATAGGAGACTGAGGCTTCTCAATCTCTATAGTTAAGTGGATCAAGCAAGGAAGGCAGGGACATTTCCCTTGGCCCAAGGAGTGGAGATTTTAAAGTCATAGAAAGAAAGAAAATGACTTGACCCCCACAGTCAAGTGGAGTGGCTTAAACCTATAAGCATGGCTCAGGAAGTTAAAGCACTACACGAAGTGAACCTTACAAAATCAGAACATAGGAAATTTAAAAAGTTAGAAAAATAAGATAGCTGAACCCAAAGTACAAAAGTAGTAGGGACAATCCTTGGATCAGATGGTATAATTTTAATTGACACTCAATAAGAGGTAGAAATTCTTTTCTTCAGTTTTTAGATTTTTAAAAAGTTTTTGTGATGCTGGGGGTAGAACCCAGGGCCTTGTACATGCTAGGCAAGTGCTCTATCAGTGAGTTATACCCCAGCCCAGAAATTCTATTTTAATGTCCCTATCTTATCACAGATAAATTATTCTAAAAACTATCTTTTAAAACACAAAAGAGATGTTGAGCAGGAGCATACTTTCTGAGAAGAACTCTAGTCTCCACTCCTAGCAGAATTAAATCTTAGAGTACTAGAAAATCTGCAGATGAGATCAGCATTCTCCTATGTTCTAGAAGCTTCACTGTCTTTTTTGTTTTTGTTAAAGTACTTTTAAATGTAAGTGTATAGTTCAGTAGTGTTGAGTATATTCACATTTCTGTGAAATTGATCTCCAGAACCCTCTCATTTTCCCGAACAGAAACTCAGTACCCATGACAATAACTCCCTACTTTTTTCTCCTTCCAGTCATCATTCTTTTTTCTCAGCAGTCATCATTCTTTTTTCTGTGTCTATGATTTTGACCTATATCATATAAGTGGAATCATAAGTGCTTGTCTTTTTGTGATTAGCTTTAGTCACTTAGCATCTTGTCCTCAAGATTCATTCATATGTAGCATGTCTGAATTTCCTTCTTTTTAAATTCTTTGTATTCATGTACCACATTTTGTTTATCCACTCATCTGTCAATGGGCACTTACATTTCTTTCACCTTTTGAATAATGCTTCTATGAATAGAGTGTGCAAATATTGTTACAACCCTGTTTTTGATTCTTTTGGGCATATATCCTGAAATGAGATTTCCGGATCCTATAAGAATTGTTTTTAATTTGGGGTGGATTTCCATAGGTTATCAGAATGTTATTATTCAACATGAAAGAGTGGCCCAATGGCTGGAGAAGGTTTTCAAAATAAGAGAAATTCCATATAGTGAACTGAAGAAATTTCTGGGACTATGGCCAGGATAATGTGCCATGTTGGGGTTACTAAGCCCCAAATTTCCTGACACATTGCTGAAGTCTCTGGGAAGGTCTAGTGGCCTCCAGGGGACTCTGACCCACCCAAGGAGCCATGGGAGCATGGAGGCAACAGAAGATTCAGTCAAGTTGAAGAAGGCACTGGGCTCCATTTCCCCCTCCCACTTTGCCTTGTCAATGGGCAAAGGCACTGTGGCCAATGCCGGGCAGACTAAGGAATGGGCCTGGAAAAAGAAGTAGGGGCCATGGAAGCCCTGAGACCTCCCTGTGAACACACACAACCCCAAGGGTAATCTTTCATAAATGCCTTGGTTAGAGGAGATTGGAAGGCATAACACTCTTTGGGAAATTGTTACTCGTTACTTTACAGAATTGCTGCACCCATTAGAACCCTTTGCAGTGACAATAAAAGAAAAATCTCTCTTCGCTTTCCTGTTTCAACATAGCTGGAGCCAATGGGAGGAGCTATTTCAATAAAAAGTAAACTTTCAACTCTGTCTTTATAAACCAGGGGCTTGTTTTAACTGGCACCTTTCTGGCTCTTATAAGTAACAAATAGATATGCTTAGCTTCAATAGTGGTCACCTTATAAGCATGTGGTTATATTTAAACTTAATAAGGTAAATTGTATCTGGTTTTATGGCATATCAAATTATAATGAACATATTCATGCCAAATTCTTGATACTAAAGGTCCAGTTATAAATATTTAGCTCCCAAAATAAGTAACACTGCGACCTTACTTTTGAGGATACACAAAGTATTATAAAGATCAACTGTTCTTTCCTTTCACAATTCAAATCATTTAGGTCTATTGAAATTCTAATATCAATGTGATTTCTTTGTCACAGTAAAACTTTTTATTTAAGAATTTAATCATGATGGGCTTAACAATGCTGTTTCAGTTTCACTGAAGACAGAACCCAAACTAAAGGTCTAAAAATTAGAGCATTACCCCTCAACATACAACAGGGGTGGTAACGATCTTTCACTTTCTAGATAGTTCTGTTCCCTTGTGGCCCTTTCAAAGTCATTCAGTGAATGATAGATCTGAGAAGACAACACTCCTCACAACATCCATGGGAGCTCTGGAGAGTTGAGAAGTGTGCGTGGATAAAAGGGGAAAAAGGACCAAGGAAAACAAGCAAACCTGAGCCCTAGTGCTAAGGAGTCCTAACCAGCCAGGCTTGAAGAACCGAGGCAAGGTCCCTCTTCAAGGGCTTCAGACTTTCTTCTCCTCCACCACCTGATTGCTTGGAAGTCAGCCAGTGAGGATACAAATAAAATCTTCCTTTGATTTCTGGATGTCAGTAAGGATGTCACCTGTTAAGCAAAAAGTAGTACCTGTTACCATGTTCTTAACTCCTGCCACACGTTTATTGAATGAATTTTGTGGGTAGTTTTTCTTCATCCACAGAATTGTTACAGGTCAAATTCAGATGCTTTCAATTACCCAATGCTTCACACTTTAAACACATGCAAACAACAACAACAAAAAACAAACCAAAGGTGCTCTTTAGTGTATTTTTCCCTATCAAAATAATAATAATAATAATAATAATAATAATAATAATACACAGTCCCAAATCTCAAGCCCACCCCTCAAGCATTAAAAAACAGGCATGGGAAAGAGTTTGAGGAATTGGGCAATTTTTTAAAAATCTCATACTCTTTCTTGAATTCAGAAGAATTGATATCTTTTATCTCTAAAAATCTCAGGTTGTTCAAGGGACAACCCAATAGTTGAATTTTAAATGTAATGATGAAAAACTTCAGTAATTATGCTTTCAAAGTAATGACTAGTGATGACAATGGATTTGGGATTCATATACTTCTTCAAAATTAACTCAATAAAATTGAAACTTTTTTTTCTGTCTGTGAGTTTAAATATAAAAACAGACAATCCATAGAATTACATGTTTTTTACTTCACTTAAGAATTGGAAGTTACAAAACTCATTTCCATTAAATTTAACTTCCCTTCTCTGGGTCTTGTTAGCAGTGTCTGCCCATTAAAGCAAATCTCTGTCCTTTCCAAACATTTAAGTTCAACTAGATTTAAATAATTGTGAAAAAATGAAAAAGGCCCCCTAGGGCTCAATTCCACGTTCGCTCATGGGTTAAGCAAGTGAAACAGAAATCTTAACCTATGACAGTGTACCTATTGGAAGGCTTTTGTCCTCACTGACCAAGAAGCCTGGGTTGAAAATTGTTTTTCCACAAAACAGGATGACAAATTTATTTCTTTTAACATTTTAGTTAATTTACACAAACTACTAATAATTCCTGGGAAGTTCCCATTGAAACAAAAGATGCATGGTGAGGATGTGCAAGTTGGAATTTTCCTTTCATCCTACTGAAATGGGTTGACCAGACCTTACCTAGTCCTTTTCCTTCTTAACTCTCTCATAGTTCAGAAGAGAAAAAGAATAAAGTCACCATTACCTGAATCAGAATTTGTCTTATTAAAAAAAAAAAAAAAGCCAGTGGAACAGGTGAACTGACCAACACCTTTCAGATTTTAGTCCTGACAGTGAAGGCAAAGGGGAACCCTTCACATTCCCCAGATAAGTGACGGATTAGACTTCTTGTTCTCCCCTCATAACCCATCCCACCTCCCCCATACTTGGCACAGTGCAAACAACATCCTCAAAGATTCTACCCGGTCCAAACAACTGCACAAAGCTCTCCACAGGAGCAGTTTTGAGCCGAATCCTGCAATTCTAAGGAGATTCTTTGGGTCAGGACATTTTCTTCTAGAACACTGCTTAGATTTTGCTAGAACTGGGGCAAGAAAAGCATAAAGTCTACTTGAGGAAAAAGTCAAGGGCACACGTTTAAACTCAATCAAGAGCCCAACTGACCGTGAGAGTCCATTTAGGGGATACTGAAGTCACTGGGCTAGGCTCCCTCCCACCCCCCGCCCGGTCACGGCCATAGGTCCATAGCCCCTTCAGACTTCCATAATTGTGTGTAGACCTCACTCACCCCAGTCCCTGTTCCTGCTCCCCCAGAAGGAGGCCAGTCCAAGTCAGCAAAACAGGATGACAGGGACATCTAGGGCTCTCTCTTTTATCCGACAGGAAGTACAAACCAGTACCTGCAGCTCTTAGCTGAGATGTGTCACCAATTATTTTTAATTACTGTTGTTCATATTATTGTCATCTGCATTTCACAAGTTCTTCAGACTTAAATCATTCAGCTCGTACTGGTCAGTTTTCTCGAGGATTTATCCTCCCGTTCCAAGTTGCGAGTTTCGCTGAAGTTAAACACCGATCCCTTGATTTGACTTTCTGTTTCCCAAATCCAAGCGCGTCACATTGGTGACCTCCTTCCCGCAAAGCGAGGAAAACCCACAAGGCAGAATATCCAAAACACAAAGAAGGAAATGGAGGAAAGGGGCACAGGCCCCCTCCACTTTACACACACAATGTGATACGTTTATAAAACCTGTCGTGCAAGTCAGAGGGGCAGCGTGCTGCAGTCAAACCAGTCCATCCTCGTTCCTCAGAGCGTGCAGAGGAGGGGGCGGCGCCGGCGGCGCCCACCGGCCAGCAGGACACAACCTGCCGGCGGCGCGCAGACCGGAGGATGCGGATGAGAGGCAGATAAGGATGTCTGGCAGCCCCAAGTGCAGCGCCCACCCACCGTCAGCCACTCTCTTCTGCAGCTGCAGGCCCACCTGGGGACAATCGCCAGGGGCCTGACCTTCCGCAAGGAAGTGGGCAAGGACACCGACCTCGACTTCTCCAGTGCCTCGGAGGAACCCCTCTGCCCGCTGGTCCCTGACACAGTCCCGCCCGCCGGCGCCCTGGGGGTTGCCATCCCTGTCGCAGGGCGTCGGGATCCTGCTTACCTGCCTGCCGGGACTCTGGGCTCCGGGCGGCGCCCTCCGCTCCAGCGGGGCGGGCAGGTCGGCTCTGGAGCCGCCGCTCTCCGGCGGGTGACCAAGTGGGAGTCGGGCTGTCGGCCAGGCTCGGGGTGAAGGCCCCGTTTCCACCTGCAGCGCCTTTTAACCGCGCCCCACCCCGCCTCTGCCCTGACGCGGCTCGCGCGGGCTGCGGGAGGCGAGAGCGCGGTCACCAGACGCGCACCCGCCCCTGGGCGCAGGGTGGGCCCCTCCTCCTGGGGCAGGGGGCGCGGGGCGGGGTCCTCTCTCGGAGGTGCAGGGATGTGGGGCGCAGGTAGGACCCTATCCCTGGGGCAGGCACATGGGGCGAGGGGGGCAGGGAGGGCCCTTTGCTCGGAGGGGCGGGGGTCGGGGACCCCAGGCTGCGGCTCCCGCGCGCAGGGCTGAGCCCTGCAGTGTCGGGTCGGGGGCAGGGCGGAGCTTGCCAGTAGAGCCCGTGCCATGGCTGGACGCTTTCGAGGGCTTGAGTTTGGGGGTCGGTGGTTGCTGGAACCCCCAAGGAAATGGGTCCTGGGTAAGGGGTCCCATTTCCAGTAGCGAGGCTTCCTACAGAACCGCGCCTTTTGGAAGCAGGGTTGGGGCAAGCAGTGTTTTCACCAGGACACGTCCTCCTCTTTGCTGAACACTCAGGTGCTCTGACAACCCGCTGAGTACTGGTGCACCGCCCTCTCCTCCAGAGCAGCCTGGGGGTTCTTTATTCATTAATGATCACTTAGAGGAGCTAAAGCGGTTGTCTCTATTAGTTACTTCCCATCCTTTGAAGCCTCCTCCAGGGAAGCAGAGCGGACATTGCTCAGGACTACACGCCGGGGAGAGACCCTTTGGGTCCCCCCACCCCTCTTTTTTAACAGACTGTTTGGCAAGATGTAGGCCAATATAGGGGGTGGTGCAGGGGCTGGTGGGGGTGGAAACGGAAGCTATTTAGGGACCCGGCTTTACAGGTTCTGACCTGTCTGTCCTACATCAGACAAGAGGTGTAACTTGCTTATTCCACAAAATTGGTTGGTAATTAAATGTCCCCACCTTAACCATATTCTAATTGTTGGGTCATATTTGCTCATGAAACAGGATTAATGGTGGTTTCTAGAATGTCTCTTTCAGGTCATGGAGGTTAGTCAAGGCTTTATAAAAGCCCATCTTGTAAATACGCTGAGTACAAGGACCTTAGAGAATGGGCCCTAAGTCGAATAAGTTTGGAGTGACCTTGAACCCAGGAGTGAAGTGACACAGATTTGACAGACACAGGCAACCCTGGTGTGTTTGTTCCCTCAGCCTTAAATCTTTGCCTTCTCTTCTGCCTTCCACAGGCTGTCTTGTAATTTCCTCTTCATCACTCCCCTAAACATGAGTTCCAGGCAGACTCATCTGTATAGGAAAATAACTTATTTTTTCTAGGGAGATTGTAAATTCATTTTAAGCTTTTCTTTCTTTTCC
This sequence comes from Glaucomys volans, assembly GCA_020662805.1. NCBI lineage: Eukaryota > Metazoa > Chordata > Mammalia > Rodentia > Sciuridae > Glaucomys > Glaucomys volans. The sequence continues at coordinate 80,071 of JAJEJO010000329.1, read as the reverse complement.
TTTTTTTTTTTTGCATTCTTACAGTAATAAAGTACTTTATGCATAGGTGCTATTCCATGAGTATTTGTGTATTTCCCGTCAGACAGAACCAGCATTGCAGATAATCCTGGAAACAGCTTTTGCTTTTCCTAAAGCATGCCATCAGCTGGCTCCTTGCAAAACTGTGCCTGAGCTTTTACATTCTGGACCAGTGAAAGTTGTCCCAGGACCCAGGCAAGATAGAACTGTCAGAACTTGTCACAGAGAATGTATTATCATTCAGGTGTTCAAAAGGGAAATCACCTTAATACTGCAAAATTATTTCTTCTTCAGATCATCTGTATTAGCCCCCAAGTAATTTTTTTTATTTTGTCATTTGATTCTTAGTATTTAACCTCATCGTTCAATTTTTACTTCTCAACAGATGGTCTTATTGCAGCACAAATTAAATGTGAACTCTGTGAATTTGCAGACTTGATGAGATGCTGATTGGAAAACTGAAAAAGTTGGTTAACATTTTATGCCAAGGATGTGGAAGGCTTCTAGAGTGGTAATTGGATTGCTTTGAGTTTGTGTGCCAACATGAAGAAGCATTCAGAAGATGATTACAACCCTATATTTCCCGTAACAATATCATGACACTCCAAAAATAAGACATTTGTAGTCCAGGTTGTAATTGGTGACATGAAATTTGTATGATTCCTATCTTCTCTCTGCATCTGAATGGTGATTTCTGAGGCTACAAATTTAATGTGAAGTGTAGATTCTGCAATATGAGGAGATGTGAAAGAAGGATGGGTGAGAGGCTCTTTTGAAAAATCTATGATTTCTCTGACTGTCCTCTTGTGCCTTTGCCTGAAGAACTGAGGAGATTCTGTCCTGCCTGGCTGCTGGTGCATGCACTCACAGACGGACTAATTGCTCAGGCATTCACCATCCCACCTAAAAATGGAGTGCCTGGACTCTGCCGTTTAACTGACAAGGTCCTAGACCCTTGGCAGAGAGGAAAATGTGTGCTCCTTTGAAATAAAAATGAACACTTGTCTATTCATTCAAGAGAAAATAGGGGCTGGGGTTGTGGCTCAGTGGTAGAGTGTTTGCCTAGCATGTGTGAGGCATGGGGTTCGATTCTCAGCACCACATATAAATAAATAAAATAAAGGTTCATCAACAACTAAAAATACATTTAAAAAAAGAGAAAATAAAAGTCCATATTGTATGGGACTTGTCTACTTTTTCCTTATGATTGGATGGGAATTATGTATTTTGCAGGGAGAATCCCAGAAGTTATAACCATTTTCATTACATCACATCAAAGGAACAAACTATAATCAACATGACTTGTCACTGTTGGTGTTGAGCTTGACTTTGGGTGAATTATTGACTGTGTCAGGTTTCTCCTCTGTAAGATTACTTTCCCCCCTTAATCTGTGCTTCTTGGAAGGAAGCCACACTGCACAGCCACACGGAAGGGGTAGTATTGAGGATCCACCTCAGAGGGGGCAGAGTATCGACCTTAACATCTGTTTTTCTTCTGTACATGAGATTTAGCTCTTCCCCCCATTTATTCAATCATTTATTTATACCAATATGGACTTATGAATATTTATTTTGCTCTTGGGATTATAATGCAAGACTACCTTCATTGTTTTATTGTTCAAATTGTTTCAGCTTTGGCCATTCAGACGCTTTCATTTGGATCCTATTCCCTTTTGATACACACCCGTGTGTGTGTGTGTGTGTGTGTGTGTGTATGTGTGTGTGAACAGTTTCTGTCTGGCACTACAAGATATTCCAGGTTCATTTTGTGTGCCCAGCTCTCAAATCAGCCATTTTTCCAAGTAGTTGCAATCCTTTAATTGGAGCATCACTGTGTGTGATACGTGCTTGCATATTCATTGTCTTCTCACTCAACTGTGGACTCCTTGCTGGCAGGAGTCATGGCTGTATTGTCCAGCTCCTTGTCCCTCTCTGCAAGTTCTAGTGCTATGCTTGATGTACTCTGGGGTCTCCACAGGTGTTTGTTGAGTGAATGCTTTTGAGAAGTATTTGTTGAGTGGATTAATTGCAAGTATTAGGAGAACAATTTTGTGAAAATACCAAGGAAAAGAATAGTTCCAATATAGCTTCTAATCAGTCAGCTGGCTTATACGTAATAGGGAGGAAGCTATTGTGATCACTTTTAAAATGATTAGATTCTAACGGGGAGACACATGCTGTTATAGGAACAGGGGCCGTCAAATATGGAGGTCCCCCTGCCACCCCTGCCAGAGGTTTAAAGCCGTCCTCAGGTATGGAAAGCAGCACTGTGGTCCTTTGCTCTGCAGACCCAGAAACAACATTGTAAAGTCACCAAACCCAGAAGACACTGAATCCTAGGCCACAATGCCAATGCAATTATTTTCTTTTGTCGATACTCCTGCCTCTGTGCACAATTGGTAGGAAGGCCCCTTGGGAGCCAGTACCTCTCCCACACAGCCTGCAGCTGAAACTAGAATCAGGGTCAGAAAAGGCGGATAGTTTTGCAGGGTTATTTCCATCAGTCAGTGGTAGCCTGATAAATTGACCTTTTTTGGTGATGTATCTGGTATATATCTAGAGGCAGGTTCACATCCATCTTTGATTTCCTGCTTTCTAAACTGCACTTAGCACTTAGCACATAGCTCTTATTTAAGCATATCTTTGCTTCTCATGCTTATATCAAAATACACCTTGTTGGGTAATAATTTTTTTCTAATACATATATCTAGATTGTTTTTCTTCTTTTATTTGTTTTATTTTCTAATGAACTTTTTTTCTTTGTTTTTCAGTGATTTCCATGGTTTCTTTAGTAACTTACTAGTCTTTAGGATACGTCATGATAGGAGGTCAGTATTCATTCTTGGGTACATTTTTGGGACCTTAAATCTATGTCCTGGCATTCCATACTATAACTCTCTTGTTTCTGGCCACAGAAGAATATATTTTATAACATAGTAATGTCACACAGAATATTGTTTTAAAATATAAAGACATAATAAGGCATAAAAAAAGCCACATTCTGTTCTGCAGGGTATTAGAAGAGAATGAGATGGAAAGATCTGGAAAAAGAACTTCACAGCCTCGGCAGGGGGGAGAGAATGTCTGGGAGCATTTGGGCCCTGGCAGTGGCCAAAGGGGTGAATGGTATGTTGGTGACAGAGAGGAGTCAGGTTGGCCTGGCTGGGTAACAGAGGGGACTGGTGGTCAGGCAAGGCTGAAGTATGTTGTCAGTCAGGGAGAGGTTTTAAGACAAGTTAGGACTTGAGGACCAAGAGCAAAGCTCCAGGCAGAAACCAAATCCAGAGATTTGAATGAAGTCCATGTTCATTAAGAGCTGGTGCAATGTGATTGCCTGATGGCTCAAATGTTTCCTCCAAAACTCAGGTCAGAATTTAATTGCCTTCTGTGGCAGTTAATGACCTTTCAGAGGTAATTAGGCCATGAGTGGGATTCATGCCCTTATGAAAGGGCAAGTTCAGACCCCTCTTGCTTTCTTTGCCTTTCTGTCTTCTGCCATGTGAAGACAAAGTGTTCACGTCACCATTCTGGAATCAGCTGTCTAACCTACTGCACCTAAATATTGGACTTTCAATATTCAGAACTGTGAGTCATTACCCAGTCTGCAGTGTTTTGTTAAATCAGCACAAAACCAACCAAGATACTGTGCTGCAACCATTGTAACTTTGGGTGGAATCAATAGAATTTTAGTGTCTCTAAGAAGTGAGTGCTTCTGCCCTCATTTCTATGCTGGCCAGGTCCCATCTAGTATGAGCTGATGATCCCGTGCCACATTTTGTCACAGTAGACAGACAAAAACTGCAAAAGGAAAGGGCAACCAGGTAAAGGGATCATGCAGAGGCTGCACGGCCCTTAAGCAGGGGCTGCTCGTTGGGGTGGGGTTAAAGGACTTCTTAGTGGCTTTGCAACCTGAGAGTCCATGGGAATGGTAATGAGACACACCATGGAGAGTCACCACTGGAGAGGAAAGTCACTGAGTCAGAGATTAGGTTTTGAGCCTGATTGAACCAGAGCGTTGTAGATCTCTGCCACCAGCAGAAAGAGATGCAGCAAAGAAAGCCAACTCAGGAGTGAGTGGTGTTGGTGATTGTGGGCTGTGGGCTGTGGGCTGCCAGTGGAATCCAGTCTTGCTCCTGGTTCTCACCACATCCTTCATTCCTGTCTGTTCAGCGTTTTCCAGCCCATTCTGAACTTTTCCCAAAAGTGGTGAGCACCCTGCTGTCCTTTCTTGGACTCACTTTATCACGCAGAGTTGCTGACCCTCAGCCTTTCTCTCCACACCTGCTGTCCCTCACCCTACACCATCCTGTCCTCCCTCTCTTATATTCATGTGTGTGCTTGTTCTGGCACCCTTGCAATTGTTTTCTCAATTGTTCAGTCATGTGGGGGGCAGACCCCCATCTCTTGTCTTTGTATCGTTCTCCCTTCCCTACCCCAGCACCTCTGCCTCATTCTCAAAGATGGTGTTTCTATGTAAGCTGTGGAGTGAATCTATTTAGTTCAAGTGGAATTGAATCCGTATACTGTTAAGAGTGAGTTCAACAAAGTTTAATTGAATTAGACCTAAGGATGCCTCTGAACTTGAGTCCTTATATAAAAAATGGCAGTCTTTTTAGTACAAATAACAATCACTGAATCCATTAGCCATAGCAGCAGAACTTCTGTCAATCATGGGTGGCCAATTAATTCAAATGAGGCAAAATACTGAGTTGAGTAAACTGTGTCTGTAATCACTTCTGCTTTCTCTCCATAAATGACCACTACATGGCCCTGGAGGTCTCAGAAACTGTTCTGGTTCTGAGGACTGCCTGATTCTAGAATGTGAATAAAAACCAACGTAAGTCTTTAAGCTAGATTTGTTGTAATTTTTAATTTTGACACTAAGAAGGACTGGTTGGGAGACCAAGCTGGAGGTCTGAACACTGAGCCTTGCCGAAAAGGAGCCTGGAGGCCAGCATGGGAGGGAGAAGAAGGAATCAGGGAGGGAGGAGGCTGGGCCGGAAGAGGGGTCAGTGTGGCAATGTCCAACTGGGTGGGGGCAGTTTCCTGAAGGGTGGTGTGTGACTGAGTCAGAGCACTCCAGAGAAATAGAATCAATAGGAAGTGTATACATGTGGATATTCATAGAGAGATTCAGTTTAAGAAATTGGCTCACACAATGTGGGGCTGGCAAATCAGAAGTCTGCAGAACAGGATGGAGATCCAGGGAGGAGATGGTGATTCACCGTAGAGTAGAGCAGTCTGGGGCAGAGTCCTTCTTCTTCAGAGGACCTCAGTCTTTTCTCCTATGGTCTTCACTTATTGGACAAGGCCCATCCGCATCGTGGAAGGCAGTCTGTTCTACTCAAGGTTTAACTGTTATTCACATTTTAAAAGTGCTTTCAGAGTGACATCTACACTGGTATTTGACCAAACATCTGAATACCATGGCGAGCCAAATTCATATATAAAATTAATCAGCACAAGTGGCTTCATTTATACTCCCAGCAGGTGCCAACTAATTCCTATCATGTGCAAAGTTTTAGGGTTACCACTGTCCACAAGATCACTTCTCCTTTGAAGGGCTCACAGTTGAGCAGGGGGTCAGCCAGTAAGCAATCAAACCAAATACTGAGGGCTGTGATAAAGTCAAGGCCACAAGTATCATAGATAGGCTAAGACCGTCAGAGCAAAGAAACGAAAGGAGAAGGTAAGACCCTAACTTATTGCGAAAAGAAAAAAAGGTTGGAAAGAAGGAAGGAAGAAGAAGAAGAAGAAAAAAAGGAACTACTACAAGATAACCATTAATCTGTTGTTTGTTATAGATGATTTACGAGTCATATAAATCTTTGGTTTGTGTTCTCCGCACAATGAATACATGATACATTTAGGAAATGTATCATGTAGGAAAATAATTTGTATCCGTAGGAAAATAATTTAAATAAATGAGAGGAGACTGGAGTATGATAGTCTTCATCCTGTCTCTAAAAGTAATGAGGAATATACTGGAAATATTTGCCCATAAGTGCACCCTTTGGAAATGAAGACATCACCCATTGGTAGCTGTCAAATTCATTAATTACAAATGCATCCTCTTAGAGCAATGAACTTCTTGCCTTGAGTTCTGTGTGTTTACTTCTTTTCCTTGAACATTCTCCAAAAACAGTTTCATCATGTGGCAGTATTAGCATGTGCGTATTACCAACACAAGTTTTTAGGGCTTGAACTGAACACAGTATGGTGCATTTTTTTTTTTTAAATTGATGGCCTGGAGATTTAGCATAGGCTATTAGGAAACACCATGAGTAAATGGGCATTGCTATGATTGTAATTGAAAATGAGACCATTTATTTTAAATCTACTCTTGATTCTCCCTGGTAGTTTCCAGATGAACTTTTCCCGCAACTCACTTTCCACCTTTTCATTGACAGTGTTGGAAGTGTTTTCAGTCATCAGGGTCATGGTTCTTCCTCTTAAACTGGTTCCAGTGTGTTCAGGGCACAGAGTTGGAGCTCATCTGGGAGCTTTGGTCTTTGGCTCTGTGGTCCCTAACTCAATTTGCAAACTCAGTTTGAAACTGCATTTTTAGCTGATTCTGGCTGTTGTTTCAGAGACCACAGAGTGCTAGGGTTGGGGATGTGAGTGAAAGAGGATAGGTAAGAAGACCCTGGGAGAGGGCCTAAGTTGCTGGGGAACTCCAGAACTCTGAGCTCACCACCTTGCTGAATTCCTCCCTTAAATGCTTCCAGCAATGACTGCTTTCCTGCTCTTGGCATCTTAGCCAAATCCAACTGTTATGGTTAGATATTAGGTGTGAGCTCATGTGTGAGGTAATGCAGAAAGTTCAGAGGTGAAGTGATTGGGTTACGAGAGCCTTAACCTAATCAGTGCATTAATTTCCTGATAAGGATTAATAGGGTGATAACTGTAGGCAGGTGGGGCGTGCCTAGAGAGGTGGGTCATTGGGGTGTGTTTTTGGGGTATATATTTTATCTTTGGTGAGAGAACTTCTCTCTTCCTGCTTCCTGGTGTCCTCTCCTGAGCTGCTTTCCTTCTCCACACTTTTCCACTTCAATGTTCTGCTTCACCTTGGGCCCAGAGCAATGGAGCTGGCCATCTATGGACTGAGACCTCTGAAACTGTGAGAGTGCCAAATAAACTTTTCCTCTTCTAAAATTGTTCTTGTCAGTCTTTTCAGTTATAGCACTGAAAAAGCTTACGAAACAACCAACCATCCTCCAACAATGAGAATATAATAATAATGTTCTTATGGTTTATTAGTTAATGCCATGGATGGGCATTAACTCTATCTTCCAACTATGCCACAGGGAGGGTAATTTCATCCCCATTTTACAGGGAGATCATTGTGACTTCTAGAGGCCTCCTAGGCAGTAGGCACCAGAGCTCAGATCCAGAATGAGTTTAATTCAGTTCCCAACCTCTGACTTATCACTCCTAGAAGCTGATTCCTGCAGCCTGTGTTCATCTTACTCTCTCTTCCCTTTTTGCCCAGTGCTGAGTTCATTCACTTCTTGGATGCTGTGTTTCACTTCCACCCTGTTCGTGGCATATGTGTGGCACAGCCTTTGGGCTAGTCATAGTTCTGAGGGCCTCCTAGGATGTGTGGGGGTTTAAAAGACCTAATATAGTCTGGTCCAGTTCTTGTTAATTATGGATCCCAGACAAGTCAACTTTTTACCTTAAAACCTGCTAAGGTGCAGCATGAGGACTCAGGCAAGGTCCTACCAGTACCTGGCACCCTAGGAGGTGTTCCTCGAAAGGCATCTTTTCCTTTCTTTCTCTTTCTTCTTCTGTATTTTATCTTTTTATTCCTTTCTCCTCAGTGTCCTCCTTGGTACAATGGGGATGTCTGAGCATTTCATAAAAGTGTTACGATCTTAAAGGAGACCTTGTCTTTGAAAGATCAGGTACAGTGTCTGGAAGAAGTGTTCTGTAAAGAAGTTTCCATCTTTGCCCATCTATCCCTAATGATATTTCCCATGTTACAAAAAAATGCCAGCTGCTGCTGATCCTGTGTGTATCACATTTCCTATCCCAGTGCACGTTGGGGAAGTGTCTAATCTCAGTTTGGCATCATGCTGAGTTTGGCAGCCCCTTTGTCACTCACCATCTGTACTCCTTGTGGACCAGTTCAGCCTCCTGCTCTCAGATGTGTCCAGCCTGTCTATTTACTCATGAAGACATTGCAGCAAATGTTACAACATCCCAAAGACCATAGAAGTTTCAGTTCATAGAAAGTTAGGCTGCAACTGGGAAATGACTGGGAGCAGTTTGCAGTCCAGGCCTTGGAGTTCAAAGCTGTCCCACAGGTTTCTTGTGCCTTTATTATTTTGAGAAACATTTTTAAGAATATTTCTTTTCTTTTTTTTCTTGGGTTTTTTTTTTTTTTTTTTTTTTGGTACTGGGGATTGAACCCAGGGTCTTGTGCATGTGAGGCAAGCACTCTACCAACTGAGCTACATCCCCAGCCAGAATATTTCTTTTCATTACTTTAGATTTGGCTCAGTTAACATAGCATATCTGCCATCTAAAGGATTTAAATTTTCAGGAGCAAAGGCAATTCAATGGGAAAAGGATAGTCTTTTCAAAAAATGACACCAGTTACAAAAATGAACTAAAAATGGATCATAGACCTAAATGTAAAATGAAAAACTTAAAATCTTTTGGAAGACAATGTGGGAGAAAATTTAGGTGACCTTGGGCGTGGTAGTGATTTGTGAGCTACAGCACTGAAAGCACTATTCATGAAAGAAAAAATGGATGTGGGACCCTCTTTAATTCAAAACTTCTACCCTGCAAAAGTGGCTATGAAGGGAATGAGTGGACAAACCACAAAGCTGGAGGAAATAGTGGCAAAACACATGTTTAATAAAAGACTCACATATAAAATATACAAAGAACTCAAATTTCTCAACAGTAAGAAAATGAACATCTCAATTAAATTTTTTTTTATTTTTACAGACTGCATTTTGATTCACTGTACACAAATGGGGTACAACTTTTCATTTCTGTGGTTGTACACAATGTAGTGTCACACCATTCGTGTAGTCATACATGTATATAGGGTAACAATGTCTGTCTCAGTCCACTATCTTTCCTTCCCCACCCCTCCCACCCTTCAATTTTTAAAAAGGGCAGAAACCTCCATAGACATCTCATCAAAGAATATCTACAGATGGCAAATCAGTCTCCGCATCATGTTATCAGGAAAATGCAAATTAAAACAATAGTGAAATATCACTCCACACCTATTAGAATGACCAAAATCCAAAACATCAACACCTCAAAGGCTGGTGAGGACGGGAAACAATAGGAATTCTCATTCATTGTGGTAGGAATTCAAAATGGTACAACCATTTTTGGAAGACAGTTTGGCTGTTTCTAACAAGACTAAACATAGTTACCATATAATCTAGCTATCAAATTCCTTGGTATTTACCTGAGAGAGTAAAAAACTTATGTTTCCCAAAAACATGCAGAGGGTGAATACAGCATCTTTATTCATAATTGACAAAAATTGGAAGCAACTTATAGGTGAACAGATAAACAAACTGTTGTACATCCATGCAATGGAATATTACTTAGCAATTAAGAGAAATAATCTACTGGGCAACAAACAACATGGAGAAAACTTAAGTGGACATTGCTTAGCAAAAGAGGCCAACCTGAAAAGGCTACATTCTGTAGGGTCCAACTACCTGACATTCTGGAAGTGGTAAAACTATGGTGAGAGTAAAAATATCAGTGTTTTCAAGGGCTCGGGCATGGAAGGATGAATAGATGGTGCACAGAGTATGTTTAGGCATTGAATATTAGGAATTGACCGTGTAATGCTGTCACGGTAGACACAGATAATTACATGTTTGTCCAAACCCGCAGAAGCTACAACACCAAGAGTGAACCCTACTTTAAACTATGAACTTTAGTAAATAATAATGTGTCCATATTGGTGCATAAATCATACCAAACATACTACGTTAACGCAAGAAGTAGATAATGGGGCAAGATTATGCTTGGGGGAAGAAGGAATGAATGGGAACTCTTTATACTATATTCCTATTTTTTTCTGTAAATGTAAAACCACTCTTAAAAATAAAGTCTATTAATTAAAAAAAGAAAACCTTTGGTTCTTTAGTTTAGGGTCATGCATTAATTAACAGATGAGTATTCTGCAATGAATAGTTTTTACACACAAAATGAAATGTTTAAACATTTTGTTCTCTTAATAAAAGTGCTGTTGTATTCTTTCAAATGTTAATCTCCTTTTTAATTCATTCAACAAATAGTTGAACAATCATCATGTCATGGGCCTAACCTAGTGCCTAGCACGTATCCAAGTGCTAGGATGAATGAAGGAGTGAAAGGAGGCCGGCTCAGTTGGAAAACATTACGTTTTAGTCCTTCTGCTTTCAGAACCCATTGGTATCACCTGTACCTCCTATTGCCTCTGTATCAAAGGCTGCTCTGGCCTCCATAAACAGAGTTTCTTATTTACAGTTTCCATATTGTGACTTGTGTGAGGTTTGAGGGGCTTCATATTTTCATAGTAAATCAACCAGAAATAGGAAGCAGGTAGACCCTTAGGTCATTTAGAAAGTTTCTGTCAGTTTTCCTATCCCACATTTGCAGGATGGAGTTTCTTATTTTTTTATGAGATGAATTTAGACACAGTTATTCATCTACTAAATCTCTATTTAAGAGAAGAACTGATTGCTGAGCAAGGCTACTTGCAGAATCTGATCTGACTTCAGACTTTATCTCAGTAGATGGGACCTATCTGGGGCCCTTTGTAAAACTTTGACCTAGTGGCTAAGCTACTTTATCTTCTCAAGCTCCTGTATCAGGGCTCCACAGCTAAAAGAATCCAGGCAGATGGAATCCTCTGTCTTAACTGATGAAACAAGATTGTGTCTCACTGCTCCTCTTTTGAATCTTTAACTAAAAATTTGGCTCAGATAAAATAATTGGCTGCACAATCTCATACTTCAGGTCCAGGAAAGATCAACATCCGTCTTAATGCTGATAATGTGTATAATGTCTTTCACCTGGTGCTGCTCCAGGCTGGTCAGGAAAGCAGCTTAGCATCAATCACTCCATAATGACACCCTTTTATTTCTGCAGCACCCAGCTGTAATAGCCTTTCTGACAGGACACGATGAACTCTGAAGTCATCACTTACCTACTTGAACAAGACAAGGAATATCCCAGGATAGCTGAAGAGTGAGTTTGATTTTTGACGATAGCTAAGAGAATGAGAAGCCAGGAAGTAAAGACTTTCAACAATTACTTACAGTGCTCAGTTTTATTTAGTAGCCAGGAAAAGAGGGAGGGAGAAAGAAGAAGCATGGCAATTAGAAAGTAGGTAAGAAAAGTTTGAGAATGGTTATCATCCTCTTCCTCTGGGTGCCCAGTCTCAGGTGAGGACACAGGGAAGTCTCCCCATCTCTGACTAGAAACTCCATTAGCCTTTGCTACCCTCCCTGCCCTCAACCACCCACCACGTTGCTTTTTCATCTGATTTCTATCATTTTGATGACTTCATTCAGGCCCTCACCACCTTTATTGCACATTTCATTCATTTGACAATTGTCTGTGAGCCTGACAGACCTGGTCCCTGTGGTCAGGACCTGCCCTTGGTCCCAGCAGCCAAGAGAGACATTTAACAAATAATCACAAGTACAACAAGGATGGCAAAGGGGAGGGGCAGGATGCCCTGAAGTTGGATGAATGGTGAGTGCACCAGCCTGTAAGGTGTGGGGAAGCATTGAGGCCCTTGGACAGTGAAGAGGATTTCAGTCAGGAAGAACCTGCTGAGCAGACTCTGGCTATGGTGTCTCCCTTCTCTCCCTCACTGCTGCAGGAGGAGCATTTCTGAATAGCCTTGCCTATCTCTTTAGGCTCCATACATCCTGCAGTGCCTCTTTGTGGTCAATAGAATGACTTCCACACCCCTTAACATGTTCCGCAGGCTGGAGACCAGCTTTCCATTGTTCCCTCCCAAACATTCCAATTCCACACAGTTTATGTTCTCACCTCACACAGCACCATTCCCAACCCTTTGCAGCTGTGTCTTTATGTTGTTGATGTTTTGGGGTTTTGCTTTCTCTTGCCTGAAAAATCATTCTTATTCTTCAAAACTCAGTTCAGAGGTGGCTTTCCTTGATTCTCATAGTGAAGTGTCTGAAGTGTCATATGCATACAGTTATTTACTACGCAGACCAGTCTGCTACATATTATATTGGAGTAAAAGATCCTAGAGGGCAGAAACTCATCATTGCCTCTCCAAGAACTTAACACCCAGCACAAGCACCAGCATCCAGCATCTAGTAAAGTGCCTTGTTTGCAGTAGGTTTTCAGTGAATATTGTCACATTGACTGAGCACTCATTTTCCTGATCCAATTAAAAATCCTAAAGCAGATGCTCCCTTTATTAAGAAATCATCACTGTAAACTCACAACTCTATAGGTGGGAGACTGCTGTAAATGTTTTTGCATGTAATTAAAAGTCACTGTCCTGTAATCACTAATACCTGAGTCCATATCATTTAGTATGGTGTAAAGAGTGACACTGAAATATTTTCTAAAATTGCGCTAAGTGAAGAGGGTTACGGGAACCCTTACAAGTTCAATGCTGTAAGCAAGAAATGAGGCAAAGGCAGAGAATCTGGGGTACTGAGCCCAAGACTCCACTGCAGCTGTGACAGATAGTCCTTCCCTGCAGTGGAGAGATGTGGGTGGTAAGTCCAGAGACCTTGTCTCAGAGTTGAATTCTCATATTACTCATGAGTGGAAGGGAGGCAGTTATGCATGTCAGTACACTGTTAATTGTTCAGTGCTCTACAGTTTATTTATGAAAAGCTTTCACACACATTATCTCATTTGAAAACAATCCTCAGAAATTGATGAAGCAGATGTTGTTTTCATTTTATAAGGGAAGAAGCCTAGAGTTCAGAATAGGTCATTTGTTTCTCCATATAACAACTATTTACTGTTTAGGCTGTGCCAGACACACAGACAGAGGGACTTGCCCAGGCAGGTGAGTGGACTGGGCCCACTTCCTGATCCGACCCCAGCACTTCTGATACCCCATGTGACCACAGGACCACTTTGGTGGAAGCAACGTGTGGCAGAGGTAGCTCGGTGCTGGTTAGAGATGACTGACCTGGATTACATTTCATACTTTGCCCTTCCACTTAGATAGATAGCTGGCCTTCAAATAAAGGGTTTGACTCTACAAATGAAGGGTCTGACTCTACACTGTTAGTCGTAAAGCTCTTAAGACAGCTTAAATCTTCAGCGTGATCCCATGGAATATTTCTGAGTTGAATTTTTCGTTTTCTGCCAATTCAAGTCCAGCCACTTACTTAAGTTCCTTCAGGACTTAGTTGCGTTGCTGTTTTTTGATCTGTATTTACAGGACAATTACCCTTTATATGAATGGACTAATTAAAAAGAAAACACCACTAGAGTAACAGCCAACAGTTGTTGCTTGTGAGTTCCTATTTGATAAAAGCTGGACAATTTAGTACCTTGATAACACACATCTCCCCACACAATACCCACCAGGGTGTCTCTTTAGAGTCAATTCTGACTTGCAATTCCTGCTCCGGAGGGTGCAGGGCAGTGGCAGAACTTGCTGCTCAGGAAGTGTCAGGGGACTCCCCAGGTCTGCTGGCAACCATGAAGAGCTGATCTGTGCTAAATGGCTCAGATGCAAATAGACAAGGTTGTCAGTGGCAAGTGCAAGGGGTCCCCTGACTCAGAAGTACCATTCCCCACAAGGAGCCATTGATGCAACTTGTAGTGTCCCCACAAGGGACATGCCTGTCAAGACTGCCATACTGCACAAGGCCCAGGGATATGACTTCCTGTCAGGTAGGTGTTCAGTGCTGATGTTGGCTATCGATTGGGTTGTTTTTACCATCAGTGATACCACTTAATGACAAAGTTAAATCTCCATTTTTATTTGTTTCCAGAAGAACAGAGCCTAGAATTTAACTGCAGGGCAACAGAAGAAATATTTTTTTTAACACTTTGACCACATCCACATCAAAACTTGGATAATAACATCTAGCTTTTCTTCAAGTCTCAGCAACATCATGCGGCACATCAAGGGCTTTAAAATGTTTGAGAGAAAAATCATTTCATTTAGGATGATGTTATAATTTTACTATTCAATACTAGCTTCATAATGGCAAATTGCCCACAATATCAGGTGATAAATGACATAGGCTTAATGGCAGAGAGACACAGACCCACCCTGCAAGAGGGATCTGTTGAGACTTCACCCACAGAGCCATTGCTACTCCTGCACTCCTGCCTGCTGCTGTCCTCGCACATCTGACTAGTAAGACTATATGGGGAGTTCTGCAGGTCAGCAGAGACCACAGGTTGCTGGTCAGTGTGGCTACATCTTGCTGGGGTCCAAGGAGGCACATACAGCACACAGCCCCTGGGCGCAGCCAACTCAGCTTACCTGTTCTCACTCAAGGTTAGCACCCAGGTAAGGTCTGTAAGCCCTGACTGGGCTTCCCCTGTTAAAGTATGTTCCCTTAGCAATGCCTGAGTATAACTCAAGTCCCTGTAAGCAGTGAGAAGAACAGGACCAGGGGGCTTTTGAGGCATTTCGCTGCAGCGTAAGTGTGCATGGTAAATATAAGTCATGGACTGGCTCAGTTGCAACTCCAGCATTTCCCATTTGTCTCAGCAGGATAGTGGTGGAGTCCTTATGGTGCTGGGAGACTGGATCTGTGGATGGGTGGATCTGTCCATGAGCTACTATAGTTAATGTCCTGTGGGACCCCACTGACCCCTTTTATCCATTTCTGCACCTCTCAGGACCCTGTGCTCACCTGTTTGCCTCTTAGGAACACGAGTTGGTCCTCTGACTGTGGCTCCTTGCATCCCACAGCCATTTATCACCTTCACTTCAGAAAAACTAGAGAAAAGGCAGAAGCAGCCTCGACGACTCTGGTCTGAGGGGCCAGGATCAGCAATGACTCTTGGTTCTGTTACTAGGACTTCTTGGGGACTTCCAGTTTTTCAGGTGTCTGCAGCAGGGCTGTGCAGAAGTTGGTTTTTGGATTACCCACATGCCTGCTGAGCATACTGCAGTTTACAAAGTGTTTTCACATGGATTCTCTCATTCAGTCACCTCTTTCAGGCTCTGTGTGGTTTGATTTGTCCACTGTGACTTCATGCTTGTCCTTTGGCAGCCATCTGAGATCCTTCCCTATTTATCAGTGTTATATTTTTTTCCTTAAATACAGACAAATTTTTATATTTATCACATAGTGTTAATTAGTGGTATGAGTCCTACACAACCTTTTTGTTTACTAATATTGTAGAATTTACTATCAACTACCAGAAAAATCTAGGTTTAGGGTCTCTATTTGGACCTTCTGTTTGAGATTTGAGTTTCCAGCCCATAACTGGAATGTGACTATTTTTACACTTAACATGTGGACGAAAGCAGGACGCATTTAAAATCTATCATGCTGCACACTCCTGTGTTGTCCTTGATAGTCATTTCTCCCCCTCTGTATCTGCTGTGTTCATTGCCTCTGGGTCTTGTTCTGGCTGTTGTGGACTAATTTATTTTAAAGAGTGAGGACATAAAGGCTTAAGATGTTGTTTCTTTGAAGTATTTAAGTTGAAATAATTCTCCAGGAACATTTTCAGGCATTCTGAATGCTGCCAAAGGAGTGGTTTTGAAGCAGAGAGATTTCTTGCATATTTTCAGAACTGATGGGAATGGCAGCAGTGATGGGATGGGTATGTGAGTAGTATACACATTTACAACTATAAATTTTGAATTCTAGGCATCAGTTTAGTTGCATCTCACAGGTTTGATCTTGTATCTTCACTATCATTAGGTTAGAACTATTTTCTAATTTATTTGGCAGTGTATTTTTTGACCCAATAAATAATTTTTTAATTATTTGTTTGTTGTTTCTTTTATTCATTTTGGGAGATCTTCCTCATATCTTACTACTAATTGATTTCTAAATGAATTCCATTTTGGTCAGAGAATATATTCTATTAGACTTTCAACTTTTGAAATTCATTGAGAATTGTTTTAAAGGTTCAGCATAAGGTTGACCTTGGAACAGTTCATATGCTCTTGAAAATAATGCACATATCACAGTTGTTGAGTATTGTGTTCTGTGAACATTAATGAGGTCGAGAAGGTTGATGGCATCATTCAGATCTTATATTTCCTCATTGATTTTTCCCCTAGCTCTCAGCAAATTAACTAGAGAGGAGTGTTCCTGTCTAGCCATGAGGTTGCTATGTCTGGTCTTCTCTAATTCTGTTCGTTTTTGCTTCATGCATTTTCAAGCTCTGTGCTCATGCACATACACATGCATATTTTATATATATATGTGTATATATTTATATTTGTGGTGTACCAACCTCTTGATCATTATGGAAATACATTTCTTTATCTTGGGTAGGGTCCTTGTCTCAAAGCCTGTTCATCTTATATTAACAGAACTATTCCAGCTTTAATGTAATCGGTGTTTGCATGGTATATCTTTCTCTGTTTTTTCCTTTTGATCTAATTTTGCCTTTTTATTTAAACTTAATCTTTTGTAAACAGAATGTAATTGTTTATTTTTTTCCAGTATGTTAACCTTTCCCTTTAATTAAAACTTTCAGCCCATTTACATTTAATGAGATTATTGATATGACTGGTTTAGTTCTGCCAATTTACTATTTGTTTTCTGTTTGTTCCTCCTGTGTCTCTCTCTCTCTCTCTCTCTCTCTCTCTCTCTCTCTCTCTCTTTCACTCCTTGGATTCTCTTTTCTTGATTTCTTTGTAGGAAGTTGAATATTTTCTAGTACTTCAATTTGATCATTCATTCTATTGACTTTTAAATTATATCTTTTTCATTATGTTTTAGCATGTTGTTCGAGAGGGTTGTTAAAATGCAGCTTGCTGGGCACACCCCCTAGAATTTCTGATTCAGAAGGTCTGGGGTGTGTCCCTAAAATGTGGATTTCTAACAAATGTTAGGTGATATTGATATAGTTGGTCAGAAAACCACTGTTTGAGAACCACTGCTCTGGTATTAAAATCCGCATCTTTAACTTTCCATGATTTATTTAGAGTTAATTTTATCTCACCTGACATATAAAATATAGTAAACTTGCAATATGTGGTTTCATTTACCTATCACCGATCCTTTGTGCTATTATTAAACATATTACATCTACATATTTTTGAAAACCTACAACATATTGTTTTACTTTTTGTGCTAAATACTCAAATGCTTTTTTTCTAATTTTTAAATTTGTTCTAATTAGTTGTGCATGACAGTAGAATGCATTTATACATTTTGATAGATCATATATAAATGGAGTGTAATCTCTCATTTTTCTGATTATACATATTGTAGGATCACGTTGGTCATGGAGTCATGTATGTACAGGAGGTAATATGTCTGTTTCACTCTAGGCTTTTTAAAAATATTTTTTGGTGTTGATAGACCTTTATTTTATTAATTTAAATAAATGTGGTGCTGAGAATCAAACCCAGTGCCTCAGACATGTGAGGCAAGCATTCTATCACTGAGCCACAACCCCAGTCCCTCATATTCTTTTTAATGAATTAAGAAAAGAAAAATATAGGGTTTTTTTTTTTTTGTATTTAGTGTTTCCTATAAGGTTCATTCTTCCTGGAGATTGATTTCAGCATCTGGTATTGTTTCCTTTCAGGCTGAAGAACCCCTCTTAGCATTTTTTGAAGAGGATGTCTGTTTGCAATAAATTTTCTTGGTTTCTGAAAATGCTTTTACTGTGCTTTCATTTTTTAAAGAACATTTTTTTCTAAGTACAGAGCTCTGGTTGAAGGTTTCTCTTTTTTTCTGGGCCCATGACCCAGAAATCTCCATCTTCAGTGAGCATCCCCAGCTGTTCTCATAGAGTGTCTGTGGGCCGCGGTCTGAGGAAAACCACAGTGAGCCCTCCACTGACATGGTCTCTTTGAGGAGGAGGCCACTGGCAGCCTTGGTGTGACTTCAGTGGAGTTCTGGGGTCAGCAGGTGGAAGGCATGTTCGTGTTCTGTCACTGTGACCAATACCCGGGATGATCAGCTTAGCAGGAGGAGAGGTTCGTTTTGGCTCACAGTTCACGGTCACTTGGTCCTGTTGCTTTGTGCCATGGCAGCGAAATCCATCATGGTGGGACATGTGGCACTGGTGTCCTGTTCACCTCGTAGTGAATGGGAGGGGAACGAGAGCGAGGAAGAGCCTGGAGCCCACTATTCCTAAAGGAGCACACCCCCAAAGACCGAACTTACCTTCACTAGCCCCCCTCAAAGGCTCCACAATCTCCCAATAGTGCCAGTCTGGGGACCAAGTCCTTAGCATCATAGGCCTTTGGAAGACTTTCAAGATCCAAAATATAAAAGAGGGCGAATGAGGAGGTATAGACAGGGAGTACGGACAAGCTGGTTGTCTCTGATGGCTCTTCTTTCCTCTTAACTTGGGGGGTGTGGTCTATGCTTTTACATTTTTGACATAGGCGTGAGGGAACCTTGATTTCGTTGACTTCTTGAAACTGTAAAATTCTTCTGTCTTTGCTACCCTGAACCTAAGAGGCCCCTTAACCATTCTCATGCACTCTGTTCTCAAAGGCTGGCTTGAAATAGTGTAAAGGTCTGAGCATTGTGATCTCACTGCTGATGTTGGTGACATTCAGGATGAGTCAGCACTGGCCTTGGACTGAGGATTGTTTTGGTGACTGCAAGTCACATAGTTGAAACTTGGGCCGGAAGGCAGTGTGTCTCCAGGACTCATTCTGTTAAGCCAATGGACATGTCTTTGAACCATTTTTTCTCACACCTCTGGGGAAACACCACTCTGTGAACTGGTACTGTGGAGGTAAGAATCGTATTGCAGAGAAAGGGGTCGGGAGCAAGAGAAGGGTAACATCCTGCAGTTGTGATACAATGCACAGAATGAAAAATGTCAGAAGGGAGAGGTGAACAAAGTGCTGCAGGTTTCCAGGTCAGAGTGCAGTCCCGCACAGCATAACTCTGCTTCGTCAGTGACTGCCCTATGTATGACGGTGGTTCCACAGTGTGCTGGAACATCCAGATTGCCGGGTGATTGTCACAGCGGCCCTGACATCATAGTCCAACACATTAATCTTGTGTTGGTGGTGCTGGTGGTATGAACAAAGATACTACACTGCCAGTCATATAAAGTATAGCACAGACAATTATGTACAGCATATAATAGGAGATAACCATAATGAGCAACTATGGGTACAGGCTTAGGTGTTTATTATACTGCACTTTTTAATCATGATTTTAATTGTTGCTTTTTCTACTTATAACAAAGGTTTACTCTAAACAGCATGCCATGTTCCTCTGGCAGCAACCTCATACACCTCATAATTGCATAAAGAAGCCATGTCAAGTTATTAACCTACACCATCTAGGTTGGTGTAAGTGGACTCTATGATGTTCAAACAAGACATTGGCTAATCACTCACTCTTAGAAGGTATCCTTGTTAAGTGACACAAAACTGTAAATGAAGAATGCAATATTTTCAAGCAGGCTTATTGGCAGAATAAAACAGGAAGAAGCAAGAAGTAAAAACAGCTTTGAGGTTATCCAACCAAAGGGTTATTTTCTGGACACAGAATAGTCTAAACAGAGGGTGAAGAAGGGAAGAAATGGGTGAAGAAGTTGACCAGGTGCCTTCTTCATGTCACATTCGTTTTACTCATTTAGTTTTTCTTCTGCTTTTAGTGACCAGTTGGGAACAAACAAATGACTGTATTGTGACTTTGAGCTCTTTATAGTCAATTTAGTTTGTTTATTCTGGTCTCCGATGACTTCAGCATGATTAGGTCTTCAGGCTTTTTAAGGTGGGACCAGCCAGGTGTGCTGCAGTAGCTTCTTACAGACCTATAAATTATACTATGGAGAGATGAAGATTCATGGACACCAGTCAGTGTGGAGACAGTGGGCACTGCCACCAGACACAGTTTATGTGTAGTTTCCAGCCTCAAGAGCATTGTGTTTTAATTTGGGAAGCCAGAGATAGCAAAACAATCAACATGTATGTCAGCGAGTCTCTAATGGAATGCAGTGGCAGTATGAGGATATGGAGTGAGCAGGAGGCTGTGTCTTCCTGAAGGAGAAATTTAAAATAAAGCAACATGGGATGCAATGAGTTGGACGTGAGATCGGGCGCTTATACGGGATGGGGGAAAGAATGTGGGGATACTGAACCCATGTCTGGTTGCTGTCATACAAAAGCTCCTATGAAGCACCCCCCTCTTTCTCCAGTTTTTCCATAAAACCATTACCAATTACTCCTGGCATCTTTCTTGTTGGTTTAGCTCTTCCTGCTGATATTTCATTTCACCTTCACAGCCTCTTACCCTGAAGGTAGCAAGGGACACCAACTTCGTCTCATTTCTTCCCTTCACAGCAATTCCAACAGAACCGGGTGCTTTCCTGGACCCTGGTTCTTCCACGTACAGTCACCCCTCATATCCCTGGGGGACTGGTTCCAGGACACACACCTGCCTTCCCCACCACACCACAGATACTCAAGTCCTTCAGGTATAATGGTGTAGTATTTGCATGGAATATGTACACATTCTCCTGTGTACTCAAATCATCTCCAGATGACTTGTAATACCTAATACAATGTTAATATTATGTGAATAATTATTATGCTGTATTGTTTAGGGTGTAATGACAGGAAAAACATCTGTATGTATTCAGTACAGATACGATTTGTTTTTCAGATGTTTTTGATGCATGATTGGTTGAATTCATGGATGTGATGGGTTGACTATTATATTTATGTCCTTGTAATTTACTTACGTATGCTATGCCCTGTGAATAATGTTACTGTTAAAAATACTGTCTGTATTCCTTTAGCTGCAGTGAATGCTTCCTCAGAACTTGTAGACAAATTTCAGCCAATATTCAGCCATATTTTTGCACTCATTTGTGTACAAACAGCATGCTGTCAAGCGTATCGTCTCAATTCAATTTTGAGCTTCACAACAATTCTTGAAATACAAGTGTTGTGATCCCCATTCTACAGTAGTGGTAACTGAAGCTCACAGGTTAAGTGATGTGCCCAAGAAGCACAGCTAGTAAGTGCAGAGTTAGGTAGGACCTGACTCCACCTCCTGGCTTCAGAGCCAGATCCAAGTTATCACGTAAGGAATTCGTGATCTGGAATCCATAGTTTGCCAGCAAAGGGACGACTAGCTCATGATCTCCGTGATATTACACATAAAATTTCATGTTGCATGGTCAGGTGTTTTTACAGGTGAAGCATGAAGAGCATCAATCAGATCACGCAGGGATTCACGGCTTCAGAAACCTGAAGCCCTGCATGGTGATGCCAGCACGACTGACTTCTATTCGAGGCCAGGTGACATGGGTAGCTGACGGTGGTTCTTGATGTACTCCTTGAAGAACAACCTTTTTGGTTTAAATTTCTAGCCTTTTTGATGTTTCCAAAATGTAGTGCCAAGTGCCACTTACGGACTAATTCTGCCCCAACAATTGATTTCTATGATGCTGAGCATATAAAATGTTTCTAATTATGATCCTTTCCAGGAACAGATGAAGGGAGCCAAAGGTTTGAGAATAAGGACTGTGATCACAAAAGGCTTGACCTCTTGGGAGACCGTTGCACTTGAGACAGTGATTCGTCTCCTTGGAGAGCTGGTACTCTGCTTCCTAAAACTGACAGTGAGAACTGCCTACTCTGACCTCAGGCTCTTTGAGGTATCCCTCATGAGCAGCCATCCTTCATTCCTGGGTAGAAGTTACTCACCTTGTGCTTTTCAGGGAACCCACTCTGTCTTGCCCTGCCCTGGCAACTAGGGTTTGAGTGATCCCCTGATGTTCTCCAGCACAGGCGTAGTTTCCTCAGCATCTCATCAGTAGAACTGTCACGGCAGAGAATGCCAGGAACCTGAGGTGTGCGGTCAGGTATGGAGAGTGACAGGTGCATGGAAAGTCCGAGGGTGTCAGAACCAAGGAACTTACATAAGTCAGCTTTCTGTTACTGTATCAAGCACCCGAGACACTCAGTTTTAAAAGGGAAAAACTTTCTTTTGTTTCATAGTTGGGGAGGTTTTAGTCCATGCCTTGTAGGCCCCATTGCTTTTGATCCTGTGGTGAGACAGCACATCATGGCAGCTATGTGTGGCAAAATGATTCACCTCATGGCTGAGATGTGAAGGGGAGGAAGACGAAGGAGCTGGGGTCCCAAGATCCCTTTCAAGAATACACCCTAGCCAGGCTCGGTGGCGCATGCCTGTAATCCCAGCACTTGGGAGGCTGAGGCAGGAGGATTGCGAGTTCAAAGCCAGCCTCAGCAACTTAGTGAGATCCTAAGCAACTCAGTGAGACCCTGTCTCTAAATAAAATACAAAATAGGGCTGGGGATGTGGCTCAGTGGCCAAGTGCACCTGAGTTCAATCCCCAGTACAAAAAAAAAAAAAAAAAAAAGAATACACCCTTAAAGACCAGAAGACCTTCCACTAGGCTTTACCTTTTGAAACTTCCATCAACTGCCAATAGAGCCATGCAATGAGCACCATGGTCCTGGGAGGCACTTATCCAGACCATAGCAGCACTGACCCTTTCTCAGCCAAGTGGAAATATAGGTAGATGTGATACAGCCCTGGCAAGAGCAGGGAGATATGGCATCTGGGAACAAGAAGTCACCAGCTTCTTTGGGGTGAACACAGGCTTAATTTCAAATCTCCAAGGCCATTCTCTGCAAAATGTCTCTCCCAGTCAGTATGTTGAAAGACTGTTTCAAGTGGTGCCAATATGAGCTAAGCATAAGTAAGGACAAAAATGGGTTCAATCAGAAAGAGGAAAAATCTGAGTTTGTATTTTTAAGTGGTCGAATGCTTGTGGAGCTCTGAACAAGAGCTGGAGAAGTAAAACTAAGTAATCCTGTTGCCTAGGGGGTTATTGCTGGTTAATCTTCTTTCTTTCCCTCTGTCCACTCATAAGACAACCAGACCAATTTGTCAATCCACATAGATCCAAAGGAGTGTTTTTGGGATCGAATGATGACTGGCCTTTTCAGACCCTCCCCTGAGAAGCCATAGTTTTTCCAGCAATAGAAATCCTTTTAGAACTTTGGAAATCATTATTTTAGTTATCTGTTGCTGTGCAATGAATTTTTCTAAAACTTAGTGGTTTAAAAAAACCCAGTGGCTTATTATTTCTTCTGACTCTGTGGGTTGGCTGGGCTCAGCTGGGAGGTTCTGCTGCTCTCCCATGGGGTATCTGGTGCCTCTGTGTTCGATGGAAGCTGGGCCCGCTGGAGTGTCAGGAATGGTTTCTCTTCCTTCATGTCTCCGAGAACTTGATAGTTAAGTTTCTCATGTGGCTGCTGGGTCCTAAGGCACAGATCTAGAACTACCACACAGGCACTTCTGCAGCGTTCTCCTGACCCAAGAAAACCACAAGGATGGCCACGTCAAGCTTTGTGGGTGTGGTCCACCTGTGTTGTCCTCTCTGGTCCATCACGGTTATCTATTTCCAGAGCACATGCTAATACCTATTTACAGTGTGTAGAACTTGTTTCACAATTACCGAATGTGATTTCTGGAGGAGTTAATTATAACCCTTCTATCTAAGAAAACCACATCTCGGAGGGGGGAAAGTGACTCTCCTTGGGTCCTATCAGTAGTCAGAGGTGGAGCCAGCATATCTGGATGTCCCCCAGGCTCCATATGGTTACAGATTTCTCCAGTGGGAGTGGACTTGATCTTTAGAAATAGCTATTTGTTTTTCTGCATCAGGTTTGATTAAAAACATAGCATGACTAGCCAAGCCAGGTAAGCACTGTTTTTGCTCACATATATGATGAGACTGTGCCACTGATTTCCTGGCATGGCTTATCCATAACTCCTGAGCACATGTGGGATGTGAGTGTGACCCTGGGCAGTACTTCAAAGGTGTGTGTCCCTTTGTCAGTGCCATAGGTCACACCTCACGAATACAATGTGCCTGGAGATGTGCACATCAGCTTCTGGGGTGGACAAGGGACTGTGTGACCTGGGGTAGGAGGTCTCCCCAAGTCATTTCCAGCTCTGGTTTGGTACACACTGTCGCCACTGTATTGGTTTGCAGTCATTTCGCTTTCTTTCCAAACTCTACTTCAGAAAAAATGCTGGGAAAGAGGGAAGCTTTGAAACTAAAGGCTTTTCTCTTTTGAAACTTTTTTTTTCCTAAACAAGTCTCTCTAGTTTGTCTTTCATTTCCCTCTTGACTCTGGTGCTTGGTTCTCCTAAATTACCGTCTGTCATCTCCTCACTAGAAACGTTTTTTTTTCCTAGGTGGGATCCTTTATAATAACTTCTGTTTTTGTTGTTTTCACAAGGTCACAAGGTTGCTTTCACCATGTAGTGTACTCATTATTTTCCTTCTTATTCCAGGCACATAGTCTGTGGTCATTCTTATGACATTCTTCCTTCATATGGCTGATTTCAGCCTTTTAATTTCATGCAATCAGTTATTTTCAAACATGCTCTTGGAGGCCCAAAATGTTCTATGCATTTTTCACAGCATCGACACTATTATATGTTAGATTATTGTTTGTTACTTACTGTGGAGATTTTTTGGTACTAGAGATTGAAACCAGGGGTGCTTTAACACTGAGTTACATGTCTAGGCTGGCATTGAACTCGTCATCCTCCTGCCTTAGTCTCCCCAGTTGCTGTAACTATAGGTGTGAGCCACTGCACCTGGCTCGAGTGTTTTTTTTTTTTCTGGGTACTGGGGATTGAGCACCCATAGGCACTTTACCACTGAGCTACAAACCCAGTCCTTTTTACTTTTTATTTTATTTTGAGACAGGGCCTCCCTACTTTTGTGAGGTTGTCCTTGAACTTGGGACCCTCCTGCCTCACCCTCCAGAGTCCTAGGATTATAGGGATTATGTGCCACCATGCCTGGCTATGAGAATGTTCAAATAAGTATGCTGATAATGAATTATTTATTCACTATTCAAGGATTTATCAGGTTCCTTCTATACATAGTGACTGTCCTAAGCCCAGGGTCTGGTGGTCAAAGAAGTAAATGAAGCCCCATATTTTGAGCTGAAATGTTCAGAATTTTCTGACAATAGTGAAGACATTGTCGACAGCTGCTGCTCACTTTGCTTTAAGCAGGTGTTAGGAGTCACAACTGTGAATAAACCAATTTCAGTCAATTACATGCAAGGTCCTGGAATGGCTGGGAATGTCAGGGTGGGAGGAATGAAGGGCCAGCGTGGTTGAGACTTATGGTTTGGAAGTGTCCCCCAAAGGCCCAGGGATTAAAGGCTGGACTCTAGAACTATTATTGGAAGGCGGTGGAACTTTTATGAATGAGCCAAGTTAAAAGAAGATAGGTCACTGGGTGTTTGCTCTTAAGGGGGATTGTGGGACCCCAGCCCCTTTCTCTCCTTTCTCTCTTTGCTTCTTGGCTGCCATGAAGTGAGCAGCTTTTCTTCAGCATACTCTCCTTGCCATGATATTCTGCCTCTCTGTGTGCCTGAAAATGATGGAGCCAACTGACTGTGGATTGAAACCTCTGACATTCTGAGTCAAAATAAACCCTTCCTTCTCATAAAGTGGTTTTCTCAGGTGTTCTGTCTCAGCAACATAAAACTAACACCAGTGTAGTTAAAAATGGCCCTGTTTCCAGTGAACACACAATAAACACTATCGTGATCTCCACTTCAGTTGACTTTCTCTTTTCTAATTGAACAACAAATTGACATATGAGGATAGCAGATGATGAATAAGGAGGGAGATCATCATCCCCATAAGGAGATTGAAGTCTTTTGATTCTTCTTGGAACTCACCATGCCTTGAGAGTGGATGTCCAAACTATTCTTCACCCCCATCACTTGATCAGTCCAACAGAAAATCATCCTTCACTTCCAACTCCCACAGTGTTTTGTGTCCCTCACAAAATGCTTGTCTTGATTCACCTATTCTGTAGTTAGCTTGGTACTTCTGCATATCCTTAATCAGATGATAAATTCCTAGGGACTAGAATTCTTCCTTCATGTCCCTCTGGCATCTAGGTTTCATTTCAGTCATGATTTCTTTAGTCCTTAGGAAATGTATTAAGGGATTCTTAATCAACCAAAACTGCTCATAAATAAGATCCACTGAGGACCTTCATAATAACCACATGCTCTCGGGTGGGGTTCAAAATCTTAAACCTCATTCAATTCTATGAGAATGGAACATGACTCCAATATGTTAATAAGGAAGATAAATGTTGCCACTATCTTTTTAGCAATACTAGAGAAATTGCTTATTCCAATTTTATAAATGAAGAACACTTAGGTTAGAAACCTTTCTAACTTTCCCAAAGTCACAGTCTTTACAAGGGCATGTAAAAGAGAATGGTGAGCCAGTGGTTTGGACCAACTTAGCCTATCTAAGTAGTTGAGTTTGTAGACCTTTCTTTCTTCCTAAGTTTCCCTAAATTCTTCTCTGTCATGAAAGCAGCATTAATAAGTAACTTTTTAAGTCTTTAAAGGCCTTGTCTTATAAATCCAATACTAAGTTTCCAGAGTCAATGGTGTCATAAGATATTATCAGCAGTAGTAATATGTCTCTATAGTTGTTACAGGTGATGTCTAAGGGTCTTTTCAGTTTCAAGCTTGTATTTCCTAGTTCTATATCACTTAAGATCAAATCTTGCTGAATAAATTGGCAGGCTATTTCATTATTTAAATGTATAAACTATAGGTTTTAGTTGTAATTCATATTGTATATTAACAAAAATATTATTTTAAATTTTAAGTAAAATATTATTTCAAAATTTTACCAAAATAATAAATGTACACAGTTTAAAAATCTAAGCAGAATTGAAGGAGTGCAAGGAAATATTTCAGAACTCTGCCTAACCTCTCTACTCATCCCAAAGCATAGTTCCAGACGTGACCACTGCCTTTCATTTCTTTTAGCTCTTCTGATATTTATCTTTGTATCTCTAAATAATGTACTTTTATGCAATTTACTGATTTATGCATTTTAGACCTTTTCTTTTTATTATGGTAGTTGAAGGTTTAATCTTATATAACCTACCTTCCACCTACCCAAACTACACTTCCCTCCCCTCATCCATAGAACATAACACTATCTCATATTTTGGTTAAATACATATTGGTTATTTACATTATTTGAACAATGTACATAAATCAATTCTGGATCAAACATCACTCTATGTTTACATTTTCTGTCTCTTACACCTTCACCTGGTGGAGTTAAGTGTGACTGTGTTTGCCAAGTACTTAGCTTTCTGTCTTCATTGTTCACTTTCTCCTCATTCTTTAAGCTATCTGTTACCTGCCCAGAAATTTTGTTTTTTTAATTCCCATATGTTGTTCTAAACACTCCACGTGTTCCCTCATTTCTTGGTAGTCTCCCTCTTTCTCCTGCCCCTGTCTGGGGTGGTTCTCTAGGTCTGCTGCCCAGAGGTCACCTGGGCCCCTTTGCCTCTCCCTGGTCTTCTGTTCTCTACATTTCATGTCTTCCTCTTTCGTGGCTCTTACCCTCATCTGCTGAAGCACACTGTCCAGTAGGTTCCCAAGAAAGGGAATGTGGAGGTAAACTTATGTTTCCTTCTTTGTAAAAAATGTCTTCATATCACCTTCAACCATGGTCTGTTGTCCTGTCCTCCACTGTTCTCTCCTATCTTTTCTGTTTTGATGAGTTTATACCATTTTTATTCATCATCATTTAGCTGGGCATTTAAAGATGGGAGTGGAGATAAATACACACATGTAGGCTTGTATCAACCCAAGTCCCAATGTGCGAGTGTGGGTTAATTGACTTTATTATTTCAATTCTGCCATTTTTTGTGGAATGCTTGTGTAAGGTACTGCCAGGCTTGCTGATTGAGGCTGTCCCTGTGCCAGGCAGACCCTGTGCCAGGTAAGATTGGCATCAGGGCCCTCTGAGAGATGATGAAACTGAGATTCAAAGGAATTAAGTAACTTTCTCAAGAACACGGAGTTAATGACTGGAAGAACTGAGATTCCAAACCAAATCTGAATTCAGAACTCTTCCTTTTCCGCTCTGCTGATAACAGAAGCCAACCCCACCATATATGGATTAGTGTAGATGACACCATGGCTGGCTATGGAAATTTGCATGGGTTTTGAGGAAGAGGTCAAGAATGCGCAGGGTCAGTGGGAAGTGTAATTCCAGGTAGAGTGAGTCACAGAAGGTGCTGGCAACACTGAGGAACAGCAGCCGGCCGTGTCTGGCTGAAGAGCCAGAGCTGCAAGACGAAGGCATGATTGGTCAGGCCTGGGGGTGGATGAGCTCTGCCTATTACCTCTGTGTCCTTAGGCAGGTTACTTCCCTAAGAATTGCTTCATCTGCGAGTGGGGATGACAATAGTGTCTTCATAGCATTATCTGAAGGATTAAATAACATATGCAAAAAGTAAAATCTGTGAACTTTAAAGTACTTAATACATATAAGGCATTATTATTATCAGCTCAGAAAGTTCAGCTGTGATTGTGGGAGACCTGGAATGCTAGTGTGCAGAATTCTTATTATTTTCAGACAAGGGAGAAAGAGTAAATAATTCCGATGGGTGAGTATGACTGATGGGTGGTGTTGTGTAAGCTGGGGTGGGGGTGCTGGAGCGGGAGGTGTATCTCTGTAGGGTGTCCTGAGGCCGCTGAGTTTGGAAGCTCAGCCTCCACTGAATAGAGTTTATTCTCACAAGTGAGCCCAGTGGAAAATTTTAAGCTGTTAGGAACTGTGCGCACGGCCTTAGAAACTGAAGATGTTCCTTTAAAAGAAAAATCACAGCGCTTTTTAAACTCAAACGACAGCTTTGACTGTGATCTGCTTTTCTCCCTTGCCAGTGCTGGAGTTTTCTTGGGATATTATCAGGGCCAGCATCAGAACAATGCTCACTTCTGTTTTGTTTTTAATCTGAATGACAAATTAACAATCAGCAGATGTAGGCCACGCAAGGAAGTTCCTCTTGAATGTTGGATTTTTGCATTTTTGCTGTCTGCTATTGCTCTTTTTCTTTTCTTGTTCCCAGTGAAGGTGCTTTTTTATGTTCTGGTTTAGAGGGCCATTGAACGTTGTTTGAGAAGTTGACTGCTGTGTCAGGGGCCTTCGGACATTTTCTGTTGCCAATTATTATCCTAAAAAATCAAACAAGAAAAAACTACCCCTCCAAATAACTCCAAAACAAACTCTAGCAACAGGATAAAACAAAACACACAAACTCCCAACTTTCCTAGGATAGCTTCTCAGAAGCAAGATGCTTCTGATCATTAAATTCTATTTTTTATAAAATTTTAAGTTTTCACATAGGACATTGATGTGATTTAATTTTTATTTTGCAATGCTTGTTTTTGGACCCAGGGTTTGGCTTATGCTGGGCAAGCGCTCTTCCACTGAGGCACATCCCCAGCCCTATCTGATTATCTTTTCTGTCATTGTGGCTTTTTTTCCTGAAAGAAGAATTCAAATAAAAATATTTTGGGGGTCCTCTTTTATCAAGTTTAATCTTTAGGGATGTGTCAGGTGTGCTGTTTCCGGGATCTGGGCTGCAGGTGCATAGTCACTCACCTTGTATCACAACATGTGGTTCAGCCACTCCCTCTTACGCTCAGAATACCTTGCCTTTCGCTGCATAGTTGTGCTTATTGGTGATTTATAGTCATCCGTGTCCCACTAGATGCTGGGTTGTTTGGGCACAGAGTCATATAGCCTTCAACCCCCAGAACCCAGCAAGATTAATGGCCTGGAGTCTATTAAAATTCCAAGCACATCAGTGATACAGAGGATCTTGCTCTGACAGAGGGGAAGAATGTGCTGCCATCAGCATTCTGGAAGGAATCAACATTCTGGGAAGATGGGGAGAAGTGGGTCTGCAGTGGGGGCCCCAGAGAGCTCAAGACTTATGCAACCTGAAGGTTGCACAATAGTGTGATCTGGTTGATTTTTCTTCTGCACAGGTGTGCAAGTCTCCTACTTGTCCCTTTCTCCCATCAGATCGTGGCCTCTGAAAGGGCAAGATGGATGTCTTACTCATCTTGCTAGCCCAACATCTCTTGCCTTGTATGGTGTGATCAGTGAATGGTGACTGAGTGAGGAGGGAGAGGAAAGGAAGGAAGTGGGTGTGTGGGACCCTAGGTCTGGGGGCTTGAAAAAGTCTGCTTTCAAATTTGTTCCGGGGTTTCTGGATCTTCAATACTTGGGTTGGATCTGAGCAATCCCTGGTTTCAGCAACTTCCAGCAACACAGGTCACCTATAATGCATGACCATCAGACAGCAGTTACAGAGGGATGTTGTCATGCCCAGTCATTTAAAACCCAACTTGAGTCTCAGTGGGTATTCCAAAGTGGAAGATGGTTGATATTTGTATTTTACTTTATTGAAATGCAGTTTGTTCCTTTTTCTAACTTTTATATCCCAAGACTAAAAAAATAATGTAAAACAACTATAAAAATATCTATTAGAACTTTTCCAATTGTTTATTACAGAAAGGGTCACCAAGGGAGCAAGAAAACAGGATATTGATGTTCATGTGGTTCCCTTGTGAGCTGCCAGATGGAAGCTCTTTCAAAGGCAGGTTTTATTTAGAAATTATTAGAAGCTGATGGCTCTAATAAAAAAGAGATGGCACAAGGCCTGGGTTCAATCCCTAGCACACACACAAAAAAAAAAAAGAAAAAAAAAGAAAAAAAGAAAGAAAGAAGAGATTTCAAAAATTCCATTAAACTTTCATAGTTGCTTGTAATTTAATTTTACTTTCCATCTCCTCTTACTCCCACCTCACATTCAAGAACAATAGGGAAGACGTGCACACACGTCTGTTTGTGTATGTGCATATATGCACACACACACATATTTTTAAAATGCCAAGTCAGGATAAGACCTTTTCCTATGAAATATAGATATACCACAATGTATCCCAAGCTATGTTTAATGTACTTTTATTATCAGATCATTACATAGTTGTTCCAAAAGGAAAATCTAAGAGTAATAACTCTGTCTCAGTCTTTGAAAAAATAAGTTTGGGATTTAGTATACCAGCAGATAAATCTTCAACTTTTGGTATTGTCCTTAAAAACAACAGGATGTAATGTTTACTCTACTTTTATAGAATAAAGGCAGACAAACCCCGAAAAGCCTGGGTATTTAAGAAGATAGTTAATTCTTTATCTATTAATCTACTCCTTGAGCTCTGTGATTCTTTGCATCCAAATGAGATACTCAATTTTCTGACCCAGTAAACAAGCTGAGAGTCTTCCAGAGCAGAGTGTGTAGATAAAACACAAGAATGAACAATGAGAAGTATTAGCAAGCCTAGTTTAGCCATCTCCAAGTGTCTAAACTAAGAGCGTTGGTTATAATTAATACATGGAAGACATCTGCAAATCTCCATACATTATTAGTCATCACTTTATGGAAGGTCATGACAAGATAAAAATAGTTACTATTTGTGGAATCCTTACCATGTGTAGACTAAACCCAGATTAATCTTATTTAATTCTCAAAACAATCCTATGAAGTAGTCACTATCATTATCTCCATTTTACAGATAAACAAACTGAGGATTAGAAAGGTTAACTAACACTCCCAAGGTCATATGACCAAAGGATTTGGGAGATAGTATTTCAAATTCTTACCAAGTGTACATTTTTAGCCATTGCATCATACAGGCTTCTCAGGAAGGCACACACCTATTTGTTTTATTTGTTTCATTGGCTTGTGAAAAAAATTCTCATTGCATACAAAAACTCTAAAGATGTTTCTTTAGGACATTGTGGAACTAAATATACTCCTGTCTTGGAATTTGACACAGATTTTTTTGTGTATGTGTGTGTTTCTTACTTTTCCAAATTTTTGAGTGACTATTTCACTCACATAACTGAACAGCAGCATCCCCAGTGAACCTCAGGAACAACTTGTCGTTTAGATGGAAACTAGAGAGTCACAGACTCTGGTCTGGTGTAGTGGTGTATGCCTGTAATTCTGGCCACTCAGGAAGTTGAGGCAGGAGAATAGCAAGTTCCAGGCCAGACTTAGCAACTTAAGGAGACCTTGTCTCAAAATACAAAATAAAAAGGGCTGGGGATGTAGCTCAGTGGTAGAGCATACCTGGGAACAAATCCAGTACCCAGAGAAAAAAAAAAGAGAGAGAGAGAGAGAAAATGTGTCACAGACCCCTGACCTTCACGTAAGCTGTGTTTCTGCATGGATATTGACAAGGAAACCAATTTTTATGAGTCATTGTAGGACATTTCCTCAGGTGAACAAAGAGTTGTTTTTGTTTTTTTTAAAATTTTCCATATCTGCTCTGTTTAATGTAGTAACTGCTAGCCACATGCATCTTTTGACATTTAAATTTTTAATTAATTAAAATGTAAAATTAGTTCCCGTAGTTGCACAAGCCATGTTGTAAATGCCAAGTGCTCATATGTGGCTGGTTGCTTCCATGTTGGATAGAGTGGATATAGAGCATTCCCAACCTGACAGAAGCTTCTACTGGATAGAACTGTCTAGATATTTAGACTAGCAAGCACCAAGTCCATAGTTAGAAAAGACAACTTTTAAAAGGAGGGATGGCCTTGAGAATCTAGAAATCAAAGGACTATTGTCCTTTTGAATTTAAATGAATATCAGCAACACTGACTGGGCCTTTCTGTAGCCAATTCTATTTGCATTCATTACTAAAAACACAGAGTACAACTTATTACCACCAATATGCTTTGTAGAGCAGACAGTAAACAGCAGCTCCCAAGCAGCTTCTGCCAGCGTCTCTCAGGTGCTCTGCTTGGGTGGGGAATTGCAACACTCCAGGTGGCTCCCAGTGGCCCCATGGAGCATGTCCCCATCTAGCTGGGTGCTGCAGGGGAATACCAAGACTATTAGGGCATTGAATGCTGCTCCCTATCTTTGAAATAAAAACCCTTATTCATTAAATAATAATGAATTTCCCTAGATGTATTCATGGACTATTCTAATTTGTTTAATCTCCATCATTGCCATATAGCAATAATAGGTACAGGGATCCTGGGACTGAGCATGAATGTAAACTGAATGGGGACAGCAGCCTGGTGGAGCCCTACGAACTGTTCACAGAGACAGCACCCGCAGCAGCCAAGGGGACCAGCAGTCTGTGTAATGGGAGTTGGAAAATCACCCAGGGAAGTTTTTAAAGTATGTTTTTGATCTCCAATTTCCCAGTTTGAAAAAAGTGAATTCATGTTGAATATTTAAACTTAATTGAAAATCTTACAAATATACCTTTGAAACTTCATGGCACTTTGGAATAAAATGCCCTCGAAGGGAGATTTTCATTCTTTTATCTAACTGATATCAATAGCACAGCTATTAATTCTTGCAAATTCATATCAAAATGAATGTAATATAATCCCATCTAAATTAATTTGTGAATATCAATTTGTGCCATTGACTAGAAGGAATAACTTTTAATGTTCTATAACAATAGGATAACTATGGCCAATAATATTTAATTGAATATTTAAATATAGCTAATAGGATTTTGAGTGTTTCCAGCAAACACACACACACAAATACTAAATGTCTGAGGTAATAGATTTGCCAATTTCCCTGATTTGATCATTACCCATTGTTTGCATGTATCAAAATGCCATACCAAATTCTGTAAATATGGGTAATTACTGTGTGTCAGTGATAAATTAAAGAAATAAATAGGTATGAGTGAGACATAGTCTTTTTTTCAGAATGTAAAATTTAGTAGGAAGGGAAGCTATACTGAAAAACTATAGCACAAAGTAATTTTTTATTAATGGAGGATGAAGATTCAGTTCTTAAATATATTTTTTAAATTGTATTTAATAGTATGTTGATTTATTTAAGAGGATAGTTTTTTAATTGCTTCACTTTGTGAGTTGTATAAATCACTGGTTACATTTTATGATTCAAATGTAGATTTCATTACTTTTCTTTTGGTCTGGTGTCAGTGCTAAAAAAAAATACATCTCTTATGAAAGAACATGAAGGAATGAGGTATGGAGATTGAGAAACCTGTGCTCATGGAATGGGGCGAGAGTACTTAAGCTGTCAAGCCTCCTCTCTCCCACACACTCCTGACACATTCCTGCTGCCTCCAAGTGCACAGGGATGTCAGGACCAGGGAGCCCTGCAGAGGCCTGGGAACCTCTACATGGAGTCCGGGGTGGTGGCGGGGAGCCAAGGTGCTCAGCAAAGAAGAAACTCACAGCCTGTTTCAGTCCCTGAGTTCTTGGTATGGATCTTTCGATGCCTTTCTGCTCTGTTTTAGTGACACATGGAACTCCAGAGGGAGGGGATGGGAAGGAACCGAGACTTTCCCACTGCCCCCTGGTGGGATGATGGGGGCAGGCCAGGACTCTCAGGAAGGCAGAATTCTCACTGTGACTAGTGGCCCTGCTCAGACCTTTTAAGACTGTTCATCTGGTATGAAAGATCAGCCTGAACTGGTTCCAACCCATACCACGCTGAAAAAAATGACACAATGGTATGTTACTCTTAGGAGGCTCAGGATCCACTGTTTGGAGTGACCATACTAAAAATCAACCTGAGGACTTTCTTCCCAACTCACCAGAGGGAACTCTGCTGGTTTAGCCAACTCCCTCTGTACCTGGGACAGCAACTTCCAGGGGACAGCCACAGAGAACAGATTCTGTGTCCTGCAAACCTCAGGCAGCAATGCGTGCTTTCATGGGAACTGGCCCGTGACTCTGTGCCGAAGAAGGAGTCCACCTATGCTATTCATGATGCTCTTTTTCCTTAGCAATTAAAACCCTGATTTAATCCTAGGTCACTACCACCTTGAATAAAAAGTGACCTTATCCAGCCTTCTTTGCTACTGGGTGTGATGACTAAATTCTGGCCAAAAAAGTTGGAAGTGTTGGGTGAAACATCCAGAAGCCTCCTTAGCGAGGGCTGATTCAGCTGGGAGGGGTCCTCCCTGGGTTCTTTCCTTCTTAGGTTGTGCTGCTGTCTGAAATGCGAATGTGGTTTTGGTACACGGCAGCCACATTTGATTACGGGGTGACCGTAAGAACAGAAGCTTTGTGTTTGGGTGATAAGGCAGAAAAATAGATAAAACATGGGCCACTGTTGCCTGCAGAGCCACAGGGATTGTAGATTGCCTTCATCTGAACTTCTTTCAAATGAAAAAAAAAACTTTTTATTTGGGGGTTTTCTATTATATGATGTTGAAAGTAATTTTAATGAATTCAGACTCAGATCTAATTTTAACATTCCATTTTCCAATCATAACCCTCATCTCTCTCCTCACTCCTGAGCTCCACTGCCTTTGCTCCCTACCTCTCAGCTTCCGCCCGGCCCATTTTGGCAGCTCCCTCTCATCAGTGCCAGCCACTCTCTCTACGCTGCTGTCCCCCTTCCGGCCTGTCTTCTGCTGAACTGTCTCCTGGATTGATCTGACCACCCTGTGTTTCATCCTAACCACTGGCTGCTGGGGACCAGAGAGAAACATCCATGTCACGCTGCAGCTTAGTGCTGCCGCAAATCCAGACTCCCAGCAACGCTTTCTTGTGTGCCTTGTACGTTCATTCCTCCATCCTTCTCCCTAGACCTCCACTGCCCTCCTCAGGCCCCACTGTCTCCTGCAGCTGCTGCCTGGGCTTCTTACCTGCCTCAGTGCCCACCCTGACCACCCAACCTGGAGCTGGGCAAGGAGATAGATTACCCTCTCTATTCCAACAACTCTACCAGCCTTTACCCCCAACTCTGACCTCCTCCAATGGGAACCCCCCCAGGAACTCCTTATCCATCTTCTAAAGGCCACCTTACCTCTATTCTCCCAGTCTTGCTTCTTGAAAGAGTATTTCACATTCCCTTTGCTCTTTTTCTTACTTCTCACTCTTGGACCCATTATAAGCTGACTTCCACCCCAGAACTCAAGAGAAATTGCTCCTGCCAAGGTAAACCAACTTCTCCTGGTTACGAAATCCTGGGGATGGTTTTGCTGCCCTTACTTTTTCACCTTTTCCTGACATTTGACCTGGGTTGACAATTTCCTTTTCTGAAGGTGTTTATTTGTATGCAAATATTCTCCTGGCACCAAGTGCCTCTTCCTGGGGCACTGTTTGTCCCCTTCTTGCACATGGGTGGTTCCTATACCTGGAGACCTACCTGCACTACTCCTCCTTCCTCCCTCTCCCCTCCTCCAGGGACAGCTTGCCTTGCCTGGCTGGCTGAGCAGGGGTCCTCCTGCTGGGTGTGGTCACCAACTCCCACAGCCCAGCCCCAACAGAGCAGATCTTCTTACCCCACTGGCCCTCTCTCTGTTTTCCCAGAGCCTACACGCCATCCCTACACTGACTTCAGGAAAGTTACTTAACTGCCTGGTCACAGTTTGCTTCTCTATATTGTTTAAAAAGTTGCATAGACAACATATGAATACTTTTTAGTAAAAATGTCAAATGACAGAGTATATAAGTAATAAGTGAAAGTTTCCTCTCCAATTACTCCACCCTCAACTTCCCTCCCAGGAAGCAACCCTTGTTAGCACTTGACTGAGTCTTCTGCCTGGCCTTTGAGTGCACTGACATACCTATTATACAGGGACACATCTAATATTTTACACATTATTAGGATCACATCATGTATCATTCTGCAATGAGCCGCCAAGTGTTTTCTTATTGAAGGACTAAATTAATTGAG
Organism: Glaucomys volans; assembly: GCA_020662805.1. Lineage (NCBI taxonomy): Eukaryota > Metazoa > Chordata > Mammalia > Rodentia > Sciuridae > Glaucomys > Glaucomys volans. The sequence goes on along the minus strand of JAJEJO010000329.1, from coordinate 43,330 downwards.
CCTTAAAATGTGATATTTCTTGTCTAGGTAAATAAATATCCAGGTGTTTCAAGTTGTTATTGTCTTCAATCATCCCATGAAAAGAATTTTACTGTATTTTCTTAAGGAGATTTAGGAACATAGTATTCACAGCTTACCTTTGCTGCCATTCTGTTGAGTACGTTTATTACTTCTGGTGTATTTTTGGGTAAAGCCCCTGGATTTCTATCTGCATAGTCATGTAATACTCAAGTCATAGGAAACAATGTATTTTAAAAACCCTCAGCTTTTCTAATACTCTGAAAACTAGAAATGCCCATTAAATCTATCCTTGCCATCCCTTTTTCAGGGGAATTAGCCACCATTACACATTATATATCATTGTGGTTTTGTTTTAAAATATATCCATCAAGAAAAGATTTTGAAGGCGCATGCCTGTAATCCCAGAGACTCCGGAGGCTGAGGCAGGAGGATCGTGAGTTCAAAGCCAGCCTCTGCAACATAGCGAGGCCCTAAGCAACTCAGTGAGACCCTGCCTCTAAATAAAATACAAAATAGGGCTGGGGATGTGGCTCAGTGGCCCAGTGTCCCTGAGTTCAATCCTCAGTTCCAAAAAAAAAAAAAAAAAAAAAAAAAATTTGAAATTTAATAGTTATTTGACCAGAAATAGTTTTTCTCTTTATTAATATGCATATATATTTCCTTATACATATATTTTCCCAGGCTTATATTAGTTTTTCATTTCTAGAAATAATCTTTTAATGTGTTTTCCTATTCTATTTACTGATACTTGATTTTAAACTTTTTGTCCTTTCTGTAATTGGCTTATTTGAGTTGTTTACAAATCTGAAGATCTGATTATATTTGCCTTGCGAGAGACATATGGAACTGTCCCTTTTTTAAATATGCTTGTTTAGCAATATTACCTGTTTAGCAATAGGTAATTTTTATTCTTTAGAAATGCAGAAAACCTTTATGTTGTGTTGGTCTGTAACGTGGTGTGGTCACTATGGAAAACAGTGTAACAACTCCTAAAGACATTAAAACTAGAACTAGTACATGATCCAGCAACTCCACTTGTGGGTAACTAGCCAAAAGAATTGAAAGCAGGATCTTGAAGTGGTATTTGTATAACCTGTGCAGATATGCACATGCTCATAGCACTATTCATAATAGCCAAGAAGTAGAAGCAACTCGAATGCCCATTGAGACGACTGGATAACAAGCATATGATGTACATATAGAAAGAAGTATCATACAGCTTTAAAAAAACTTCCAAAAAAGGACGGAAATCATGGTACATGCCACACTATGGATGAATCTTTAGGAAATTATGCTCAGTGAAATAAACTGATCACAAAAAGACAAATACTGTACGATTCCACTTCCATGGGGCTCCTAGAGTGAGTGAATTCACAGAAAGTAGAATGGTGGTCACCAGGGGTTGGAGGAGGGAAGAATGAGGAGTTAGTGTTCTATGGATATAGAGTTTTGGTTTTGCAAAATGAAAAAATTCTGGAGATGGATCATGGTGAAGGTTGCACAACAGTGTGAACGTACTTAATACCACTGAACTGCTCACTTAATGATGGTTAAGGTGGTGAGTTTGATGGTATGTTTGGTGTGTGTGTGTGTGTGTGTGTGTGTGTGTTTTCATTACAACTAAAAACAATAACTCAAAAAGCAGCTGAGATAGCTCAGGTGGGAGAGCCTTAGATTGGAGATCTAAAAACAATAACTCAGAAAAATTCCTTAGTGAGATCATTGGGATGAAGCACCCTTGGGGCTTGATTGTCCCATGGAGGATCAATCTGTTGCCTTTTCCTTATGGCACATTTTCCTTACCTGTTAGTTAATTTAACCTCAGAACCACAGAGTGTCAGGCTACAGGAGACCCAAGGGAGCATCGTCTGTTTCAGAACTCAATTCCTTATAGGTACCTGGCAGCTACCAGGCAGCAAACGACAGCTCAAAGACAGGAGCATCCAAAGCTGCCGCCTTGTGCTACATGCTAAAAGTCATTTCTTTAGGTGACATCTCCTGACAATTAAAAATATTAGCACCTAGTTAAGGAAAAAAGATTAACATTCAGGTGGCTAAAATACACAGGTGCACACGCCCATGCTTATGTGCAGAAAGGGAGGAATAACAGGGAAGGAGAGGAGAAAACAGGTACCTTGGGCTTCAGCTTGTAGCCTTTGGTGTTTTTGAAGTCATTTGTTTTAAATACAAAAAAAATTAAGTACTGGACACTTTTCTTTCTGTGACGGATTTGAGACTACAGCCCAGTGGCTTGCCCTTGCTTCAGGGGGTCTTCAAATCCACTGAGGTCTGATAGTGTAGTGTTAAAGTCTGCAATTTTATCTCTGCATCTTCTGCCTGTGTTCGCTCTCCTAATGCATTTTGTTGAGTTTGGTTTTGTTACTTTAACTTCACTGCTCCTCAGTTTCTGTGAAATGGAGAAAATAGTTCCCAAGGTGCTTCTGAAGATTAAATAATACATGCAAAACAGAGTTTAAACTTGAATAAGCATTTCATAAATGCCAACTGTTATTATTACCACTGTTATTTTAATTTTAAATGCATCATTTAGAACTACATCTAAATGAAAATTATGAGAGGTCATTGGTGAGGAAGGCGCGCCTGCTATAAGCCCCAACAGACCAGACCAAACCAGAATGGAGTCACTCGTGCTGAATGCCACACAAACTGAGATGGCAAGGAAGCAAGTAGATCCCAAAACAGACGGGTTTTTCCTGAAATCAGGAGATTCCAGTCTTCCTGAGTCAATGAATAAGGAAGTCCTCTCTGCTTTGACCCTCACAAAAAAGACATCTGATGTAACCCAATTTAATTTGTTTTTCCCCATTGTTCTGTTTCCTTGTCTCCACTTTACAAAGCTCACTGTTCACCACTGCCCCAGACAGGTCTTATTCTATTATGCAGATTGTGGACTATTGCAGCTCACACAGAGGACTAAACGCCAAATAAAATTACATTGGTTGTAATTTTACCTTTTGACTCTACTATGAGGACAGCATTATAAATTGCTTTTTTTCTCATTTCATTGATTTCTTGCCCAAGTTGAAAATTAGAATTCTAAAAAATCTTTGCCAGTTTTCACGGTGGAAATGGTAACTCATCTTAACTAGCATTTCTTTTAGTGCCATGAGTCACACATCTTTTCTTCACATTTTTATTAACCACTCGCCTTATTCTTTTGCAAAATGTTGTTCATATCCTGTGCTTATTTTTAAACCTGGAAAATGGGATAGGCCATTTATAAACTAATAGCATCACTACCTTATTATAGATACCACAAACATTCTACTTTTTTTTTTTTTTTTTTTTTTTTTTTCCCTGTGCCAGGGATTGAACCCAGGGCCTTGTGCTTGCAAGGCAGGCACTCTACCAACTGAGCTACATCCCCAGCCTACAAACATTCTAGTGGCCATTTGATTTTATTTTGTTCTTATAGTTTTTTCCACCCATCTTGTTTGAAATTAAGATTGGTGTCTAACTCACAAAATCGAGAGTGGAATGTTTTCTCTCATATGTGGAAGTTAGAGCAAAGTAAAGAGGAAAAAGTGGGTGCTGGGTATCATGAAGACAGAGGGAAGATCAGTGGAGTAGAACACTGAGGGAGAGACAGGAGGGGCGGGAAGAGGGAGGAAGAGCAGAGCGAATTTGACAAAATTACACTAAGTTCATTTATAAATATACCAGTGAATTACACCTTTATGTATTTAAAACACTAAATAAAAAATAAGTAAGTAAATGAGTGGGAGATAGACCAGTAGAGAAAGGGAATAGGGAGAGGGAAAAGGGGAGGGAAAGGCAGGGAACTGGAACTGAAGTGCAGTAAATTAAATACCACACGTGATTATGCCAAAAGGAACCCAAATATTATGCACTAATAAAAACAAAAAATATGATGTCAGTTCTCCCAATCATATGGTATATCAACCTTTGTAGTAGCCATTCTTTTTTATCCTTTGCTTTAAATGGTGTCTTCCCCCAATTTGAAACTTTTGTTCTAGATTCTGAATTAATTGGCAAAGCAGGACAGCTTTGCTCCCCAGGTGAACCATTGTTTTGAGCTGCACAAAGAGAGTCTCAGCTCATTGGTTTATTTTTCAAATGTTCTTAACACTGGTGTGTTTTAAACCCAAGGATTTCATCTAAGAAGGTCCTGTTTAGCTCTTGCTTCCCTAATGCCAGTGCACTTTGTTTTTACAGTTGTCATTTAAGACATTCAGTGTCATAGTCAGATTACTCACAGTGTTTTGCCTAACTCAGTAGGTGATGTTACTCTCTCATTCTCTTCATGCAACTGTCTTAAGCTGTTTGCCTTTTTCAAACGAATCACATAATCTTAGATCTCTGGTACTTTTTGCAGATGTAGGATTTTGTGGAAAAATCTGTCTTAAAGTTGTTTCATCCTGACTTAAAAGAGAAAAACAGTTTGTATTTGTAGTTCTGACTCCAAAGGTAAAGGTCAGAAATATTTCTTAAAATGGCATTTTAAAAATAATTTATTATATATTGACAAATTATAGCCATACATACTTATGGGGTGCTATAATTCTTTCAGTGCAAGTGGAATGACCCAATCAAGCCAACCAAAACCACACATAACCTCAAACACTTAACATCTTCCATGATGCTCACTAACATTTGAGATCTACCTCTCCAGCAAGACTGAAATTTACAATATTCAATGAAATTGGAGAACCTTATAGTAAGTGAAAAAAGCCAAACACAGAAAACAAACACTTGCATTTACTCACTTACATGTGGAATCTCAGACAGCTGAGCTATGAAAGTGGACAGGAGAATGGTGGTGACCAGAGGCTGGGAGGTGGAGGGAATGGGGAGATGATACCCAAAGGGCACAAGGTCTCAGACAGGAGGGATGAGTTTGGTATATGTATTTGACATCTGCCGCACAGCATGGTGGATATAGCTAATGGCTAAGCTCAGCTGACGCATGGTGGTTTGACTTGTGATTTTTTTTTTTTTACTTTATCATGGTGTGAACTCAATACGCATGCGGTAGAAACTGAATTTCAAATTTTGAGTTCGAATGTGTTCTTGGACTATCAGTGTATAATAATCACAAGGCAAACAACCAATATTCTACAAATAAACTGAAAAGTAAATGTTATCTACAATCTCAGTCCCCAAAAGGTAACCACATTTACCTGGTACATATTCTTTTAGAATTTTTTCTATACATATAGCGATCTGTTCTTCCACAGCATACGTGTGTGTCTATGCATGTGTGGGATTGCATTATACACACTATAATATACTTACCATAACTTAATTAATACTAGATTGTTTGCCATTTTCCCAAGCTGTATGTGGGGCTGTCTCATTTTTTATGGCTGTATAAATGTCATTATATGTAAATATATAGATTTTTGGAAACAATTCCATATTAAGAAGAATTTGAGGGGTTTCTATTTTTTCCTATTACAAACAATGCACCAATAACTATACAAACAAAACACACATATATACATTTGTGTCCTCCTGCGATTTTGCAAGAATTTCTATTTCTACACAATGAATATCTAGAATTAGAAAAATTGTTGAATATTTTAAATTGTTCTCCTAAGAACAATTTTCTACTTCCTCAGACCCTCTTCTAAACTGATTAATATTAGCTGTTTCCCCCAAGATTTTCCATTAATCTGGTTAAAATAGTCTACCAGGACTGGGGGTGCAACTCAGCAGCAGAGTGCTTGCCTAGCTTGAGTGAGGTCCTGGTTTCAATCTCTAGCACCATACATGCAAAAGTAATCACTTCATCAATTTCTTTCCTTTGTAGCTAATTTTTTGAGCCCTTTTGACTTTCACATTTAGAACCATAGTTCATACAGAGTGATTTTTGCTAATGGTTAGAAGTAATTATGGGTCAGGGTTCATTTTCTATATATATAAATTCAGTGCTATTTTATAAAAAGAACAATTATTTGTTCATAATGCCACCTTGGTCATGAATTAGTATATGTAGGTGTACTGAGCTCTTTCTAGTTATATTCTAATTCTACTGGGCAAGGTACCTACCCTTGTGCCATAACTGGTAGAGCGTGTTCTCTCAGGTTAATCTTCACACTGTCTTCGTTATTCTTGCCTTTTTGCATTTCCATTTTTTTTTCAGAATTGTTGAAGTGTAATTGACAAATGAAAATTGCATCTATTCAAAGTGTACAACTTGGTTTTTTTGGCTTGAGTGTATAATACGTGGATATGAAATGATAAGCACGATCAAGCAAGATACTAATCCGTTGCCTCACCTATTGTGTGTGTGGTGAGAATACTTTCAACTCTCTTAGAGAATTTCGGGTATAATCAACTAAATCTATAGTCACCATGCTGTGCATTAGGTCTCCAGAACCTATGCTTATAACAGCAAGTTTGCATCCTTCAACCCACACCTCTATCTTCCCCTGTCTCTCATCCATATATCTTTTAGAATTACTTAATTTTTATTTTAAAAAATCTAATGACATTTTTCTTGGGATTGCATTTTTCTTGGGATTGCATTAAACAAGAATTACTTGTTTAATTTTTATTTTAAAAAATCTAATGACATTTTTCTTGGGATTTCTTTGGGGATAATTGCTATTTTTATCATGATGAGTCTTCCAGTCTGTGTAGGCTGCACAAGAGCCTTGATTGAAGACACTATGTTCTGTCTGAAGAGTATTTGATGTTTCCAATAAAATGTACACCCCTCAAAAAATATGATACATTCTTCGGTATACTTAGATTTATTTCTTCAATTTCAGTAATGTTTTATAGTATCTGTGTAGAGGTCTTGAATTGTTAGATTCATTCCTGAGTACAGTTGATCCTCACTATTCATGCATTCTGCATTTGCAAATATTTTTACTCACTAAATTTATTTGTAATTTTAAATCAATACTTGTGGCCTGGGGATGTAGTTCAGTGGTAGAGCCCTTGCCTAGCATGTGGGAGGTCCTGGGCTTGATCCTCTGCAACTCAAAAGGAAAGAAAAGAAAACAACAATATCAAAACTTGTGGTCCTTTGTGGATGGGCAGAATGGTAAAAAAAATAGGGTCATCCAGGGTGCATGTTCCTGTCTGAGGTCAAATGAAGTGACATGCTGTCTTGTTTCAACTCTCACACTGTGAATAGTATCCTTTTTGTGGTCTATTTAGCGATTTTCGTATTTTTGTGGGGTTTTGGGGGGAGAAGGGTAATCTTGCCATTCAAAATGTCCCCAAATAGTGCTGAAAGTGCTGCCTGGTGTCCCTAAGGTTGTTATGTGTCTTATGGAAAAAATATGTGTACAGAGAAGCTTCATTCTTGTCTGGTTTAGAGTGCTGGTGGTGGCTGTGGGTTTTATGGTAATAAATCAACAAATATTAAATTAGGTATCTTTAAACAGAAATACACAAGGCAAGGTTATCTATTGATTAACTGGAAAAAATGTGGTGAACTGAACCTTTCAGTGGCTCAAACCTTTACTTCCCATAGGAGTAATGGCTCAATAGTCACCAATTCAGTATCTGCAATGACTTCATAGAACATAACTACTGCAAATAATGAGATATGGCTATCTGAAGTTGTTTAAGCTACTGTGAATGTTATCTTTTAAAATTTCAGTTTGAAATAGTTATTACTGACATTAAGAAATCCAACTAATTTTTTATAACTATACAATGGTTTATTTAAAATGTTTGACACATGAAAATTATTGGTAACTGTAGCAACTAAAGAAAAATTCAAATAATTATTCCTTTAGATATCTGTATATTTTATGATATTATTTTGCTAAATTATTTAGAATTTAAAATAACAAAATTATCGATTTAAGTGAAAGTCAAACTTTGTAATACATCATTATTGTGGGACCAATTAAAAAGGAATGTAAACCCTGAATCTGACAACATTTTGTAAACTCATGACATAGTGAATAATTAAGAAAACTGACAAATACCTTTAGCAAACACACACACACACACACACACACACACACACACACACACGAAAATTTTCATTGTCTCCATTGTGTTGAATGATCGATCTTGGATGAGTTACAATCTCCAAGAAGATACATACACTTTTGAGCTACTTCATTAAATATTTAAAAAGGTTATATAGCGATAATAACTTCCTTGGAGTCGTGCAGTTCATGAATTTCAGCACAGGGTAGATTTGTGTTACCCCTATACAGGTGGGGTACTGAGCATTTCAATCACCCCAAAAAACTCCCTATGCTATTCCATAGCTGTTGTTCCAGCCCTGGCTCCCACAGTCACTCATCTATTCTCAGTAACTGTAGTTTTGTCTGTGGGAGAAAGTTAAACAAATGCAAGAGGACAAAGCACAAAGTTTTTCACAATCTGGATTTTGCCCAATGAGTCATTTGATTTTAGCTTGATCCTGTTAATCTTTCAAAACCCACATCAACTGTCATCTCTGCTAACTTCCACTGGGTTAATCTAGTTGTCCTTTCTCTGGACTCCCATACAATCATGTGCACACTTCTAGTCTTGCACTTACACATGTCATGCCTAATCTCCATTCAAACATTTTAGAGGCAGAGATTATGCCTGGTTCAAATCTTTTTCCCAATTGCCTAAATTTACATATGTATATGTGTATGTGTGTGTGTGTGTATATATATGTATGTATATATATAAAAAAGTAGTTGTCTATTAAATATTTAATAAATAGATGAATAATGAGGAAAGATACCAAAGAGGGGGACACTAATGCTCTCAACCTTAGGTATCTGGGTGCTGAAGTTAAGAGCAAATAAAAGTAACAGTCTATGAACTTGTGAAGTACAAGATTTTGAGAAAGTTTCATAGGAAAAAGAATCATAGAAAAATATGCCAGATTCAATTTTCCTACTACTTGTAACTCACACACATATTCAGGTAGTTCAGGACAAATATTTTAACAATGATTCATATCCAGTTGTGGTAGTTAGAAGAGGACAAATTTCCCCGGGGTGAATGGTTTTCAAACCATCTCTCATCTTTATAATTCTTAAAAGTTGCTTTGAATTCACCTCTAGAATCTATGGTACTGGGTGATGAGGCTTCAGGTTGAATCCAGGTTTAATTCCAGGACCTCAGCTTTAATCAGAGTCCTGCTTTGTTTGGAGAAAGGGTTCCACCGCTTGAAAAAATATCTTGATTGCCACTGCCTCAGACTCGGAGGCAAATGCAGTCCATGTTCATCCGTGATGTGCCAACTTCTCCCACATTTATTTCCTCCGGATTATTCTTTAATTTAATCCTTTTCTTTGGCATGTGATCCTATTCACTGTTAGATCTACCCTTGCCCTACTTCCTTAAATTTCTGCCATGGTCTGGAACTGCCACTCATTTTGATGGCACTCCAGAGGCTTGTCATGGAGACATGGTCTTCAGCAACTCCAGAAATGTCTCTGTTATGCACTAGGCACTCAATCACCTCCTTTCAGAGATCTTGTAGTAAAAATCCTCCTCGATAGCTAATTGTGTTAGTAATAATTGTTTCTCTTGTTTATACTGTCTATTTTTCACTGATTCACATAGCACAAAAATATTAAACTCATAAAGAATAGGAACAGTATCACCGGAATTCCAAGAACAAGTTTAACTCCTTGTTACTATAACTTAAAAATAATTATGATGAACTCATCGTGTCTTTAACCCACAGTGTCCAATTCTGAGTGGGAAGAGAGGCAGATGATTACCTTCAAAGGAAGGTGACAAGGGAGTAGGAGAATAGGGAGGGGCTAAGGAGCAGATGCAAGGAGGAGAAGAGCAGGTTCAGTGGGTATGAATGTGTGGGAGGGTGGAAGTCAAGGAGGTTCCTGCCAGGAGGAGCCCCTCCTAACAGGGAGATCCTGGAGGCGGACACGTCCAGGCGATGACCAAAGCAAAATGTAATGCTGCCGGTGGGTGGCTGACGCGGTGAAGTGAAGGCCAGTGCAGTTGAGAAGGTCATCGTGTGCAGCAGCTGCTCAGATGGATGTCCAAGAGGCTGCTTAGGCCAATCGGCTTAGGTGTAGATAAAGTCACTGCTTTATAAGTCGCTTAAAAGTGAAACTGCCTTTCTTAATAAAAAGTACTTGGAGAAACTTTCCACTGTGCCATGTCTAGCTTCTGCTGCTGACTCAGCTGCAGGTAGAGTTTTGTTTGATTAGAGAATAGGATAAAAGAAGGTCTGATGAAGCAGGAGGGGTAGTTGTCACCATAAGGGGGAGATGCTGAGGACTTAACTGGGTTGGGACATCAGAGCCCTGAAGCACAGGAACGTGTCCTGAGTGGACCTGGAGCCACAGTCACGATTGAAGTCCTCAGAAAAATGGAGAAAGTGAGTTTAGAACAGCTACAGCGGAAAGTGGGACTGAAAATTAACCAGGGCGAAGGAGAGAAAAAGAGTTTCCTTTACATCTGAAAGGCCCAGCTGACACATGATTCACTATCACAGCAGGTCAACATTTTCTTCAGCAAAGGGCTTTTAGTGGCCCTCTGGTGACAGAATCCAAGGTGTGGCTCTGCTGAGTGATGGCAGAGGCCAGTAAAGCTGAGGAGTGCAGCTCAGTCTGTTGTGAGTCGGTTCATCTGATGTGTAGTCAATGTGGATGTTTTGTTCAATTGGACAGCTGATAAATGAGAGTTATTCAGAGGTAAGGTGAGAATTAAAATCAAAAGGGCAAGTATATTCGCCTTCTAGAGCTGCTCTAGAAGATTATGTACAAATATTCATACACTGTGTGGCTCAAAACAACTCGGATTAATTCTCTTACACCTACAGAGGCTGGGAGGTCACAATCCTTCCGAGATTGGCTGAGTCCTGCTTTGTATCTTCCTAGCTTCTGCTGATGGCCATCGATCCTAGATGTTCCTTGGCCTGAAGTTGCATCACTCAAGTATTTGGTCCCCCTTTCAATAGGACATTAATTTTTTTCTTGGAATAATTGTCCTTTTTGTTTGCTTGGTGCCTTAAGTTTTTAAGGTGCTCTTCATTGACTCAGCTCCAGACATTCCAACAGACTATAAAACTCCTCTTGGGGGTTAAATGCCTCAGATAAGCAACCAACACATTTTCCCCCTGGCAATACTCTTCCTACAACCCTCTGCTTCCCTGTGCTCCTACTGTCTGGTGACCTACTGCAGAACGATCTTCCCATCACTAGAATCCTGGAAATTTCTTTTGCCTCTCACCTGTATTAGATATCTTGATTCAAGAACTCACGTCTTCTCTCTTTGTTAACTCCCTCATTTTGGTGGAGAACATACTCCAGGAAGATCCTAAGTAAAGTGGTGTGGAAGATAAACTTTTTCAGACCCTTCACGTGTACAAGTATCTCTAAATTCCCTCTTGATTGGTGGTTAAAGGCAGTAGCCATTATCTCTCGTACTGTGGCTATTGAGAAAACTAGTAACATTCTATTTCCCTCTCACCAAGTTCACTGAGTCCTTCCTCAACTTGTGTTCAGTCTAATGATTCATCTGTTGAAAGAATTTTTTGATTTAACATAAAATTTTTAATTTCTAGGTTTTACCATTTCTTTCTTTCTTTTTTGGCATTGAAAATATATTTTAATGAAAATACTTTCTCATAATATTTAGATAAAAATGATTTGCAGTTTTCATCTAAAGTTGCTCCAGTATTAGGACTTACTTGCTTCTTGCTCCACAGGTTTTCAGTTTCCCTGCACTACTAAGTTCCCAGTGCTTTTAAGACACACCTTGGACTTGTCTTTCTCTGTTGGAAGTCATTGCAGCAAGTTCAGGGGCTTCATTTTTATCAAATGTCTAACCATTTTCAGTTTTCCATTCACCAAAGGGATATTCTTGTGAGCATGAAGGGCATGTGCTTTTTAAAATCTAAGCATCTTTATCAAATTTCTCCCCCAATATGAATGTCTTATTGTAGTTTTATTATGGTAACAATAGGCAACTTAAGAGAATGCTAGGGATTGATCTACAAGTGAAGGCTGAAAATTTTTATCTGAAATGCTTGATTTGGCAAATTTGTGATGGATCCAATCCGTACAAATGAGGGACTCCCTACCTTTTGTCCCACTCTTTAGTCTGCCTGGGGACCTCTGAACTACTTGATTGCAAAGTCCTTACCATAAATACAATGATTATTCTCTTTAGAGGCACCAACCATTAAATGTCTAGCCTAGACTTCTGGTTCTTTCTTATGGTTTCCATCTCTCTTCTGAAATTCTTCATCTGTTCATGTATATTGTCCACCTTTTCTACTAGATCTTTTAGCAAATTAATTGTAGTTATTTTCAAGTCTGTGTCAGATAGTCACAGTATCTGGTTCATATCTGAGTCTGATCATGCTGAAAACTTTATCCCTGAATAGGCTTTGGATTTTTTTTCTTGCTGCTGTGTATGCCTCACGATTTTTTGTTGAACGTAGAACATTGTGTATAGACACATAGTAGGACTTAGATAAAGAGAATTCATACTCGGAAGTGGGAAAACCCCTCTGTCAGGCTTTAGTGTGAAGGTTGAACAGATCTTGTCAGTAGTTGAACTGAGACTGAATTTTGTCATTGCTATTATTGCCTTTGGTGCACCAAGGGCCTCAAATACGTCCAGCAGCGACTGCTGCCGTACCACGTGACTGGTCAGGAAATTCAGGTGCCAGGAGACTTTCCTCAGTTTCCTTGCTCTCTTTCTACATTCAACCATCCCTAATAACTACCGCACCACAGAAGGAGGTTTCTTTCCATGCATTTGACCCAACAGTAATTTGCTGTTTTTTGTTACTCAATGCTAAGCTTGGGAAGGGAGAGTAAAGGGGTTCATTACTGTCCTGTCTCAGCCTCAGTGTTAGGCAGGCCCTATGCACTGGGTCTCCACTCCAAGGATGGAGCTTTTATTTTTAATTTTTTAAAGTTGTTGTTTATTTATTTATTTATTTATTTATTTATCATTTTTACAGACTGCATTTAGATTCATTGTACATAAATGGCGTACAGCTTTTAATTTCTATGGTTGTACACAACGTAAATTCAGACCATTCGTGTAATCATACATATGCATAGGTAATAATGTCTGTCTCAGTCCACTATCTTTCCTTCTCCCACCCCTCTCTCCCCATTTCCCTCTACACAATCCAAAGTTCCTCTATTCTTCTCTTACCACCTCCACTCCACCATCCCTCCCCTGTTGTGTGTCATCATTCACTTATCAGAGAAAACATTTGGCCTTTGTTTTTTGGGGGATTGACTTATTTCACTTAGCATGATATTTTCCAACTCCACCCATTTACCAGCAAATGCCATAATTTTATTCTTCTTTATGGCTGAGTAATATTCCATTGTATATATGTACCACAGTTTCTTTATTCATCAATTGAAGGGCATCCAGGTTGGTTCCACAATCTAGCTATTGTGAATTGAGCAGCTATAAACATTGATGCAGCTGCTTAACTGTAGTATGCTGATTTTAAGTCCTTTGGGTATAAACTGAGGAGTGGGATAGCTGTGTCAAATGGTGGATCCATTCCAAGTTTTCTGAGGAATCTCCATATTGCTCTCCAGAGTGGCTGCACCAATTTGAAACTCCACTAGCAATGTATGAGTGTGCCTTTCTTCCTACATCCACGTCAACACTTATTAGTGCTTGTATTCCTGATAATAACCATTCTAATTGGAGTTAGATGAAATCTTAGGATGGTTTTAATTTGCATTTCTCTAATTACTAGAGATGATAAGCAGTTTTTCATATATTTATTGATCACCTGTATATCATCTTCTGTGAAGTGTCTGTCCAGTTCCTCCAGCCCATTTATTGATTGGGTTCTTTGTATTTTTGGTGTAAATTTTTTAAGTTCTTTATAAATTTTGGAGATTAGTGCTCTATCTGAAGTGTAGGCTCTCTTTTCACATTACTGATTATTTACTTTGCTGAGAAAACGTTTTTTAGTTTGAATCCATCCCATTTATTGATTCTTGCTTTTATTTCTTGTGCTTTGTGAGTCTTCTTAAGGAAGTCTGGTCCTAAACCAACATGATGAAGATTCGGGCCTACTTTTTCTTCTATTTGGTGCAGGGTCTCAGGTGTAAGGGTGGAACTTTTAAATAAGCTTTCCTGCCTCTCTTTCCCTTGGCAACAAAATTGCCCTTGTCTGTATTTGGACTTGGATGGGGTTCCTTGCTTCTCCCCCATCAGTTGCAGATTTTTTCTTGGTATGAATGTAGGATCCTGGGCACAGATATTTTTTCCTCTCCTGTGATGGTTCAGGGTTTTTCTCCTACCATCCTCCAGCAGCAATGGTTCTTTGTCTATTTCCAGGGAGAGACATTCCTACCACTCTCCTGAGGCAGATGAATCTTTCTTCTAATTCTTTCCCAGAAATAATAGGAAGAGTGTTTTCTATCCCTATTGCAGAAGCTTTTACTTCTATTTACTTGCAAATAAATGCCAACTCTTTTTCTACTGAGGGTCACTACCTATTCAGAACTGCTATGCCCACACTTGGCCTTTAGAAATGTATTGAGATTTATTCCTCTCCAATTGGTAGCCATCACATTCTCTTTTTCTGCTTGTCTCTCTTTGGAAGAACTAGGGCCCCTTTGAAATTCAGTTTACTTGATCTGCAGAAGTGACTACTTCCTATGCCAATCTGACTCCTTATCCTTTGCATTGATACCATTTGTCCTCTCTGAAAGCACTTAAAATTTTCTCTGAAACAGTGATGTTCTGAAGTCTCACCATAATTTTTCCTGTGTTGATCTGTTTCTCTTTATTGGAGAAATTTTTCTCCCTTCTTTTTTTCTTAAATCTGCTCTTCCTAGAACATGTGTAGTTAACTTTGGTCCTCTTGGACTAATTTTTCAATTTTTAAATCTGTTTTTGTCCTATATCTCATCGTGTGTGTGTGTGTGTGTGTGTGTGTGTGTGTGTGTGAGACACTTCTTGGGTGATTTATTCAACTTTATCTTCTATTTATCTATTTTTAATATGTATAGTTGTCCCTCAGTGTCCTTGGGAGTTTGGTTCCAGGACCTCCCACAGATCCCAAAATCTGCAGATACTCATGTCCTTTGTATCAAACGGCATAGTATTTACATATAACATACACATATCCTCCTGTGCCCTTTAAAATCATCTTTAGATTCCTTAAAATAGCAAACAATATAAATTCCAGTAAACAGTTGTTTTACTGTATTGTTGAGGGAATAATGACAAGAAAAAAGGCTGCACATGTTCAGAAGAGATGCGATTTTTTCTTTAGATTATTTTTGATCAGTGGTGGGTTGGATCTGTGAACAGGACTAATCAGAACTCGTGGACACAGAAGGCAGACGTGTGTGTGTTTGTGTGTGTTTGTGTGCACAGTGTAACAGCCATTATGAGTTTGTCATCACGTGGCATTAATCACATTCACAATGTTGTACAAACATTGCCACTACCTATCTCCAAAACCCTTTTACCACCCCAACCAGGAACTCTGCACCTATTTAGCGATAATATCCCATTCTTACCTTTCCCCAGCCACTGTTAACCTTTCCAATCTACTTTAACTCTCTACAAATTTTTCTTTTCTAGATATTTCCTGTAAGTGGAATCATGTATCATGTGGTCATTTGCATCTGGCTCATCTCACTTAACACAAAATTTCCAAAGTTCATTAATGTAATATATTTCAGTGTTTTTCTTCACAGCTGAATACTATTCCACAATATTCCACAGCCAAATTTTCTATCTATCTGTCTATCTATCTATCTATCCATCCATCCATCCATCTTTGTCACATTTTGTTCATCCATTCATCTGTTAATGAACTTTGGGGTTGTTTTCATCTTTGGGTTATTGTGAATCATGTTGCTATGAACATTCACATATAGGTATGTATTTGAATACCTGTTTTAAATCTTGTTATATACATAATAGGAGCAGAATTGTTGGCTTATCTGGTAATGTTTAGCATTTTGAAGAATAACAAAACTGTTTTTCATAGTGGCAGTTCTATTTTATATTCACACCAGTAATGCACTAGGGTTCCAATTTCTCTACATCTTGACTGTCATGATCACTGTCATCCTAGTAGGTATGAAGATGTATCTCATTATGGTTTTGAGCTGAATTTCCCTAATGACTAACAACATTTCACTCATTTCCATGTGCTTATTGGCTATTTGAATACCATCTTTGGATAAGTGTCTATTCAAAAACTTCATACTTTTGAAGGGGCTGAGATTATAGTTCAGTGGTAGAGCACTTGCTTAGCATGTGTGATGCACTGGGTTTGATCCTCAGCACCACATATAAATAAATACATAAAATGTATTGTGTCCATCTACAATTTATATATGTATATAAATATGTATATATGCACTTATGCATATAAACTGAATTGTATACATATATACACACATGTATATATGTATATATATTTTATATATATAAAAGAACTGTGTACATTGTGAAATTGGTTTTTGTTTAAATTTTGATGAATGCAATTGATCAAATTTTATTTTATTGTCTGTGATTTTGGCATCTTATCCAAGCAATCATTGCCAAATCCAGTGTCATGACTCTTTCCCCTGTGTTTCCTTTTGAAAGTTTTCTCATGAGCTACTTTTACATATGTTCATCAGTGACTGAAAGAGACTTCTTTAGATGCCTGGGGCCAAAAGAGAGGAATAAAAGTCCTTCTGCAGGGTTTGTGGCTTGTCTCTGAGCTGGACATTCCTTCAGCACTAAACGAAGCCACTTAGGACATTACTTTAGTCTTCATGTGCTGCCCACAGATTCGCCAGAACTTTATAATATTCCCTTGGTGCCAGTGAGCTGCCCAGGAATGGTGCACCACTGTCCAAGTGCTGGGGAATGGGATGGTGGTCAGGTGGGCTAAGATGGCCACTCTCACCCATCTGCTTTGTCATCTGCAATGCCCAGTGCCCTCTGTATTAATCAGCTTCATGTTCCTGTTCCAAAATACCTGACACAAATTAACTTATCAGGAGAAAAGATTTATTTGGTTTATGGTTTTAGAGTTTTCAGACCATGATCTCTGGGACCCATTGCTTTGGACTTCTGATTGGGGTTCCAGATAGCATAGGCAGGGAGTGTGTGATGGAGCAGGTGCTCACATCATGAGCCAGGAAGCCAAAGGGGAGGAAGACGGATCAGAATCCACAGTCCCCTTCACGGGCATTCCCTGACCACCTAGGACCTCACAAAGCCCCACTTCCTGAAGGCTCCACCACCTCTTGTGATGCCACTCTGGGAACCAAACCAACACATGAGCATTTGGAGCACAGCCAGCACAAAACCATAGCACCACCTTACTGAGATCCAGCTGCCTTTGCTTCATTTAGCTGTGCCCTTGTTCCTATGAATTCCAGAGTCCCCAAAGTGTCGGTGTGTAAGTCTTCACCAATCCATGATTGTTTTGGTGGAATGTCCACCTCTTTACGCACCTTGCTCTGGAATGTCACTTCTATACTTCTTGTAAATTTTTTAGCATTCATATTTTAATTTCTTAGAGTTTTACCTTGTTGTATGAATGTTCCATTTTATAACTTTTATTTCTTCTTTCATAAAAATGATATCTTCTATCCTCCAAGGGCATTATTAATTAGAATGGGAGGTTTAAGAAGTTTTTCCTATTCCCTCAATTGTTTCTCTCCTCTGATTTCTCTCTTTTTCAGTTTGTTTTGTTATCCTTTCTTTAAAAAAAGAGTTCCTCAAAGATCTGGTTGACTTTCATGTTTAAGAATAGCACGCTGAAAAGTTGATTGGGACGTGTGAGTAAGTGGGATGGTGAACCTCCTGGCGGGCGACTGGGTGGAATCCTGCCCTTACACTGAGGATGGGGCTTCACTGTTCAGGATGTAGACATTCACTTGAGCCCTCTTTTCAGGAGTTTTGTGCCCTGTGTTTGGCTTCCCTGGTGTCCCCAAGGCCAGAGCCTTTCAAGTTAAGTGGCACCAGAGAATCTGCTTCTGTCTCCCTTAGGAGAGCAGGTTGGGTCTAATGGTTGGGGCCTTACTACTCCTCACACAGACCCCACCTCGTCCTCTTCTCTGCACTATCTCATTGTCTGTCCACAGAGATCCCCATCCTTCCAAGGCTCTGCAGCGGGTGTGGGCTGACCACATGGGTAGCCAGTGAGGTCGCCCCTTTAGGGTCTACTAACACACCACCACTCACCCACCTGCTTTCCCCTTCCCACATGTAGGTCTCTCATCATGTTGTCTTCTCCCCCTGGGGATTTGCACACCTAAAAAATAATTTTGTGGTCATTTCAATGAGACTGAGGAAGAATAGAGTTTAAAAATATGTATTTGACCTGTTGTATTTCTACAATTTTTTTAGTATCATTGAGATGAAGGGCAGCTGATGACAATGATAATAAGTGAAGTGACAGACCCAGTCATTTGAGAATAGTAGTCAAAAATGATTATGGCATTGTGCAGGGTGAGGTTAGTGTGTTCCTTTTTGCTACAGGTGATTGACTTTTAGTATTGAACTAAAAAAACTTAATACCAAAAAACCCAAATAACACAATCAATAAATAGGTAAAGGAACTGAACAGACACTTCACAGAAGAAGAAATATGAATGGTCAAAAAATATATGAAAAAATGTTCAACATCTTTAGCAATTAGAGAAATGCAAATTAAAACTACACTGGGATTCTATCTCACTCCAGTCAGAATGGCAATTATCAAGAATACAAGTAACAGTAAGTGTTAGCAAGAATGTGGGGGAAAAGGTACTCCCATACGCTGCTGAGGGACTATAAATTGTGCAACCACTATGGAAAGCAGGATGGAGATTCCTCAGAAAACTTGGAATGGAACCACCATTTGACCCAGTTATCCCACTCCTCTCCTCGGTTTATGCCCAAAGGACTTAAAATCAGCATACTATGGTGACATGGACACATCAGTGTTTATAGCAGCTCAATTTACAATAGCCAAGCTATGAAACCAACCTAGGTGCCCTTCGACAGAACAATGGATAAAGAAAATGTGGTACATATACACAATAGAATATTACTCAGCCATAAAAAAGAATGAAATCATGGCATTTGCCAGTAAATGGATGGAACTGGAGACTATGATGCTAAGTGAAATAAGCCAATCCCCCAAAAATCAAAGGTGGAATGTTTTCTCTGATGTGCAGATGCTAACATACAACAAGATGGTGGTGATGGGGAAGAATAGAAATTCATTTGATTAGACAAAGGGGAATGAAGGGAAGGGAGGGAATAAAGTTTGTGAGAATAGGAAAGACAGTTGAATGAGTTGGATATAACTTTTCTACGTTTATATATGAATACACAAGGAGTGAAACTCCACATCATGTACAACCACAAGAATGAGATCCTTCTAGGCATGGTGGTGCAGGCCTGTAATCCCAGTGACTTGGGAGGCTGAGGCAGGAGGATTGCAAGTTCAAACCCAGCCTCAGCAACTTAGCAAGGCCCTAAGCAACTCAGCAAGACCTTGTCTCTAATAAAATATTTTTTAAAAAGAACTAGGGATGTGGATCAGTGGTTAAGCACCCCTGGGTTCAATCCCTGGTACAAAGAGGGGTGGGGGGAGAGAGACTGGGATTCTAAGTTAGACTCCATGTATGTATAATATGTCAAAACATACTCTACTGCTATGCATATCTAAAAGGAACAAATTAAAAAAGAGAACGAGAAAAGAAAAAAGTAGAAAGAATTAATAATGACAGAATAAAATCTATCTGAGCTTAAATGTTGACAAAGACCATTTAGAAATGACTTTATTACTCATTGTTTTGGTATAAACCCTACTACTTACAAAAAGACGTGCTCGTGTGTGTGTGTGTGTGTGTGTGTGTGTGGATAGATAATGGATGAACAGTGGTAGTAGTCTCCCTTCCTCTTTATTTATTTATTATTATTTAATAGTCTATTATCCAAACTCTCCCTATGATTAATATATAGCTATTAATTATCAAACAATTAAGATCCCAGAACTGCAATGCTGTGATGCTCAGTTTTCTGTATTTATAAATGGAAACATTATCTATACAGGCAGGCTCAGGAGAATCTATTTAGTCTAAGGAGTGTACAAATAAATGAGTAATATTTGTTTTCTGGTGGTTCTGGGGATGGGGCCCAGGGCTTGCACCTGCTGCACAGAGCTCTGCCACAGCCCGTGAGTTCAAGCAGCGTCAGCTCTTTGTACTTACGAAGGGAACAAGGGGCAACTGGGCTGCCCTGAGTGTTCCAGGAGTAGTGAGGAGGTGAGCGTTATTCTGCACATAGTTAAATATCCCCTTAAAATGAAGCTTAATTTGGTTTAAGAAAAGTCTGTTGAACACTTGCATTGGTGAAATAGAGAGGGATCCATCCATCTTTGGTGCACTCGGGAGCTTGGCGTTTATGGAGGGAGGTGGAGCATGAGCTCATGATTTCAGGGTGGCGTGGGGAGTTTCCTGGCAGAGGTGCCCGCAGGTGCCATGGGAGGCCCCGTCACTACACCCAGTGGTGGGTGGCACCGCTCACTCTGACCGGCCAGGGCTGGTTGTGCACCTCTCTTCCCATCAGTGTTCAGCGATGCCGGCAGCCTGCTGAGCTGCGGCGGAGGTGTTCTCTCCAGCAGCCACCGCCCGCGTTGGGAGACGTTCTCACTCATCTCTTGTGAATGGAGTGGGGCAGAGGATGGGCTCGTTCTCCCAGCTGGCCTTGACCTTTTCCTTTACCACAACCTGTCAGGGGTTGTACCTTCAGCACCCACCTAGATGCTAACGGCTGCTCCCTGCCTCCTCTGCTGTCCCTGGCTCCGGGGCGCCACCACCTGTCACCTGTGGAACTGCAATGGCTTCCAGCTGGCTTCCCTGCCTCTGCCCTTCTAGTCTTTTCTCCACACATCAGCCTAGTGATCCTGATTGAAGTCAGATGCTGTCATTTATCTGCTCAGAACTCTGCAGAGTCACAAAGAATAGATATCAAAGTCCTCATGATGGCCTCCCAGGCACTGACCTAGCCTCCACTCCCTATGGCCTCTTCCTGGCACCTCTCCTGCCATATTGGCCTTGCTGCTCCTCCTCCACTGTGCAAAACACGTTCCTGCTCAGCACCTTCTGGCCTGCTGAAATTGTTCCCCTAGATATTCCTCACTCACTCCTTCAAGCTCTGTCAAATACCTCCCTCTCAGGGCCTGATTGCCACCTACCCACCAACGCGCACACACACGCACACACACACACACACACACACACCCCTTACCTGCACACCTCTGGCTCCTCCACCCTGTTTTCCTGCAAAGCACTTAGAGCCACATGTTAAACCACAGCTTTCGCTCGCTCGCTCGCTTTCTGACTCCCCCCAGAGTGGGCACTCCATGAGGGCAGGGGCTGCTGCCTTGCTTGTTTGCTGCAGCATCACTGTGGTGGCCCATTAGAGGAGCGGAGGGGCAGTGTGGTGGCCTTGAGTCACCCCAATGCCCCAGGACTTGCTGGGGACTTAAGCCAGTCTCTGGGTGACCTGAACGGGCTCCTCCTGTGTGTCATTTTCATGCACACACCCTGGGAGGATCGTGCCAAGCTAACGTCCTCTGACATTCTAGTGACTCGTCAATGCTTTGTTAGGGATTGGTTGGCAGTAGGAGGAGAGCATGAGGCCGGAGGAGAGACAGGGGTGAGTGACAGAGATGAATGTCAGCTGTCCTCTGTGTGCCACCCTGGAAAGTGGGGAGTATTCTCCTGCATTATCTCACTGTGCCTCCTGACAGCTCTCTGACAGGTGGGGCAGACATCATCACGCCTTATTACAGATGAGAGAAATGAGGATCAGTGATGTTTCCAGAGCCAGGGAACCAGTGGACTTGAAAGTCAAGCCCCAGGGTCCTTTCTTATACCCCATTCTGCCAAAGGCAGGATTTAAGCCAAGTGGCCTGTGCCATTGGAAAAGATCGCAAATTCCCTTTGGGGTGTCTGACATAAGCTGCGAACCCCTCATTAGAGAAAAGGAAGTATGGTGGTCACCTCTCTTTTCTCTGTCCCAGGATAAAAAAAGCTAAAAGGCCAGGACCCAGAGAAAGAATGTAACCCACAGGGCCACTTGTTGAATGTCAATCAAGCATGGGCCAGATGTCATTCCAGGTCCTTCGCACTCAGAACCTCAAAATAACCACAAGGAGCAGGCAGTATTGCCCTATATTATAGAAGAGGAAACCTAGGCAGGTTTGGGTTACCTGCCTAGGACCCGGCTGTAAGGTGGAGCCAATCTTGAACTCAGATCTGTCTGGCCCTAATCCCTTGCTCTTCCTGCTGCACCAAGCTGTCCCCTTGTAGCAACAGGGTGTTTTTCAAATTAGGGTGTTTTGGCTTTAGCATCCATCGCCTCTCAACTGCTATGGAATACAAAAGAGAAGGGTGTTTCCAGGGTGCTAATACAAAGGCTCCTTGAGGCCTTAGTCAGGCTAAAATCATTTCCAGCACAAAATGTGGATCTCTCCAGCTTGCTTGTTTGGTTGCTCTTTTGGCTTCTCTCCCTACATTTTCTTATGGAGTCTCTTTATATTTGACGTATCAAGTGCAAATGCCCCTTCAAGAAAGCAAACCTCCTGGAGGGGAGGGACTATGCTGATAAGAGCAAATTAAAAGACATGGATTTAAAATTGATGGTTGTACCAAAAAATAGTGATGCCTCTTGTTTTTAAGAGACATACTTCCTGCTGGTTGGTTGTTTTTTTGCTGACTGGAGTCTGGGAAGTCTTGCCAGGACCTGCCCCACAAAGTGATCTCTAACTTTGGTCCTTTTTCTAGTTCCTTTGATGAGTTTTATGGTGAAGAACATCCTTTCAACAAAGTTCAGAATGAATACTTGACTATGATAAGTCTTTGAAATACATCAGTGCTCTTGACATTATTCTTAGAAACACTTTGTTCCATGACAGGACAGTTTACGTGCAGCTTTGTTACTGGCCCTGTGGTCTGTCTCACGTCAGTGCAGAGAGGTCACAGGCAGCAGGTGGCAGCCAGTAGCATAGTGTCACCATGTGACACATTTCTCTAGTAAGAAAGAGAAAATGGAACCAATGTAGTAAACTTCCTTTAGGAAGCTTTCTCTCTTGACTGACATCTTTTCCAATGCAGGTTGAGTAACTTTGTCCAAAATGTTTGGAGCCAGAAGTGTTTCGAGTTTGGGATTATCTTGTATTTTGGAATATTTGAATATACACAATGAGATATCTTGGGGACGAGGCCCAAGTTGAAACAAGAAATTCCCTTGTTTCATGTGCACCTTATACACATCATACTCTGAAGTTAATTTTATATAATAGTTTAAACAACTTCGTGCATGATAGACAGTTTGGTCATGTCAAATTTTCCACTTGTGGTATCATGTTGGTGCTCAAAGTTTCAGATTTTTTATTTCAGATTAGGGACACAGAACCTATGGTTGTTGTATGGACAATTGCTTATTTTAAGTGCCTCTTATCCAAAATTTTAGACCTATGTTCATTCATTTGTTCATTCGACATTTTAAATTATGTAAACCAGGTAGTATACCAGGCACTAACTACCCAGTGAAGAATATGATAAAGATAATCCTCATCATCCAGCAGGTTGGGCAGATTTATGCAAGTGATCATTTCACTGCAATTATGAGAAAGCACCTGAAAGAGACCGACAGGATTCAATGGGAACACATGGTGAGGAAGAGTCTTAGACTGAGAGGTCATCTGCACCTTTCTTCCATTATAGTTCAGGAAACTAAGACATAAAAGCCAATCAACTTTCCATATTAGATATTCCAATCCTGCCCCAATTTCTCAATTATGAAGTGAAGTGTCATATTCAAATTACACAATTTTTAGGTATAAGGAATCTAAGAAGTTTATTCATTTCTTCAAAGGGTAAGTAATAGAATTTGAATGCAGTGTTTAGTAAGCAATTCAAACCAAGATTCACGTGTCAACATGTTATTTCAAAGAAAAGCTGTAAACACAAATATATATAAACACACAAACGTACAGACCTATATGTACACATGCATACATTTTAAATACTGCTACGATGTGATCTCAAAGGTAAACCATCAAAGTGAAAAAAATCCATAGAAAATTATATATGAAATGCTACAACTTGTCTTAGAAAGGGGAAGGTATGTAAATATATATATAGCACTATATATATATAGCTATGTATATATACATACGTATATATATGGCTTCTCAGAGAAAAGGTTGATCCCAGGGCTGAGGTGGGAAATGTAGATGAGGGGCATTCCACATTTCATCTTGCTTGAAGGCAATTAAGCCACCCAAGTCAGGTAGGGCTGTGACAAAAGGACCCCAGAAGCAACCTGTGAGCCCCCACAGGTAAAGGATGGAACAATGTGAGCCTCAATTAGGACTTTGACTGAAAAGACTGAAATATGCTAAGTATGTTTATCCATGATTTTACAGTGATACTGTAATCACTGATTACCTTTCAGTTCATTGTTTTGAAAGTTGATGCATAAAAGGCAAAAATCAAGCATGTATCCTGCCTGTCCTTTCCAAGAGGAAACCCAGACAGCATGTGCCCTATAGGAGCCCAACACCACCTATGCAATAGCTCTGCCAGGAAATGTGAACCTGAACGCAGTTAGGCTTCTAGATCTAATACCAGTTCAAAGAAATGCAGAGAAGAGAGGAACAATGACAGCATAGATGTTATTGGAGAAGCAATCGGCAAAATACAAATCGTGAGAAACTCCAAAGGTTAAAAAAAAAAGCAAGAAAAAATGTTGGAAAGAATTTATGGACTTAGCACCAAAAATGCAAAAAACCCAATCAACAAATGGGCAAAGGAACTGCACAGGCACTTCAGAGAAGAAATATGAATGGTCAAAAAAATATATGAAAAAAGGATCAACATTTCTAGCAATTAGATAAATGCAAATTAAAATTACATTGACATTCCATCTCACTCCAGTCAGCGACTATCAAGAATACAAGTAACAATAAATGTTAGCAAGGATGTGGGGAAAGAGGTACTCTCATACATTGCTGGAGATTCCTCAGAAAACTTGGAATGGAACCACCATTTGATCCAGTTATCTCACTCCTTGGCCTGTACCCAAAGGACTTAAAATCAGCATATTACAGTGATGCAGCCACATCAGGCTTTATAGCGGCTCAGTTCACAATAGCCAGGCCCTGGAACCAATGTAGGTGCCCTTTCAACAGATGAGTGGATAAAGAAAATGTGGTATATATACAGAATGGAATATTACTCAGCCTTTAAGGAGAATGAAATTATGGCATTTGCCAGTAAATGGATGGATCTGGAGACCATCATGCTAAGTGAAATAAGTGAATCCCAAAAAACCAAAGGCTGAATGTTCTCTCTGATATGTGGATGCTAACCCAAAACAAGGTAGGGTGGGGAGAATAGAAGTTCATTGAATTAGACAAAGGGAAATAAAGGGAAGGGAGGGGAGGGGAATAGCAAGGGCAGTAGAATTAATCAGACATAACTTTCCTAGCCTTGTATTTGAATAAACAATCAGGGTTATTCCTCATCATGCATAACCACAAGAATAGAATCCTAATTAGGATAAGTTATACTCTATGTATGTATAATAAGCCAAAATACATTCTACTGTCATGTATATCTGAAAAGAACAAATAAAATTAAAAATTTTAAAAAGAAAGAACTCATAGATTAAGAAACCTAAAAGGTATATTAACATGTCATAGTATATGGAGTTCACTTCATTCTTAATCAAATAAATAAAATGTTAAATATTATTGTACAGGTGGGGGTGTTGCTCAATGGTAGAGCACTTGCCTAGCAAGGCCCTCGGTTCAATTCCCAGCACTGCAATAAATAAATTAATAGTAATTTAAGCCGGGCGCGGTGGTGCACACCTGTAATCCCAGCACTTGGGAGGCTGAGGCAGGAGGATCGCGAGTTCAAGGTCAGCCTCAGCAATTTAGTGAGGCCCTAAGCAACTCAGTGAGACCCTGTCTCTAAATAAAATACAAAATAGGGCTGGGGATGTGTGGCTCAGTGGTGGAGTGCCCCTGGGTTCAATCCCCAGTACCAAAAAAAAAAAAATAGCAATTTAAAAAATTATAGCACAATCAAGGAATTGTAGATGCTCAGTGGCTATTAAGTGATTTGAGGAAATATTAAAATGAGATCATATTATATCAGGGAAGTCTATAAATCTTTAGATGCGGATGAAATAATATTATGTTTGGGTCTTGACTTAAAATTCTCTGGGACATGGGGGAAGGGGTACCTAGAATATAAGATCGTTCGTAAGATGACAGCTGTTAAAGCAAATTGGTAGAAATGTGGGGTTCATTATATTCCACTCTTCTGAATATATATTCTTTGAAGTTTTCCATAATAAAAAAGTTTGTGCAATTTCAAGAATGTATACAAAGAATATAATGTAGCAGGACATATTATGTTTAAATGACAAACATCTTGACAACTCAATGACTAATAGGGGTTGTTTGAGGTTTACATTACAAAACAGCTAACAACCTCATGCACTATGAAGTTTTGCATTGGTCATATTTTCCCAGCTCCCAGAAACATTTTCCCCCCAAATAACACATTTTAGGAATTGTGCTTCTGTTTCTGGCCATGGCAGAAAAGCTGGTCTAGGACTGGCCATCCTGCCAAAGGCAATTATAAGGCTGTCAAACTGTGTGAAGTAACAACCAGCAGTGCAGGATGTGACTTTGAGAAAACGACATGTGCGATGGCTTACAGTGTGTTGGTCCTCTACAAGTGAGAACTCTGCCCCAGCATGAGAGGGAAGGGTCCAAGGGGATGGTGGACTCACCAAGCTGAAAAGGCAGAAGTCGGAGTTTGGGGTGGATGAGGCAGCAGGAATTGTGGGCAAAATAGTGGAGAGAATGGAGCTGAAATGATGGGGGTGGCTGCCCAGGAGTCTACGTGGAGCTTCACTGTGCTTCCTGGCAGATGGCTGGTATGTGAAAGACAGTACTCTAGAGGCCTGGAGGGATCACTTGCTGTGGAGTTGAACATACACAAGGATGTCATAGGCTGTGCAGTGCCGGCAGCTGCTGGAGCTCTGCCCAGCTGGAGTGGAGATGTCATTCTGAGCACTTTGTGACGCAGTTAAGACCCCAGAAAGAGCCAAGGAGACTCCCTATGACTAAGATTGGAACTAAACGGACCCACCCTAACAAAGAATAAAGCCACACCTGACAGGACTGAAAAAATTGTTGCCAGAACAATCCCCAACACCCTTTAATAAAAGATGACATAGTCCATATTCCCTACAAAGTATCATTCACAATGTAGAACATATATAAAATTATAGACTTGTAAAAAAATGGGCACCTGTGACCTATAATCAAGAAAAATACTAGTTAATAGAAACAGACTTTAAGATTATCTAGATGCTGAAATAAGCAGACCAAACTTAAAGAATAAGAACTTAAGAATAAGAGCTTTAAGATAGATGGGAAGAACAAGAACTTAAAGAATAAGACCATAAAGATACAAATAAAGAATAAGAATTTATATTGTACATATATACACGTGCACATAAGTACGTATATCTATGGACACACACATACATAGATATGTATATGTATGGAAAAGGATTTAAAAAATGGAAAAGTATAAAACTGGAAAATGGAATATCTAAAATAAAAAGTTCCCTGGATGGGTGATGGGTGTGGCATCCACAAGAACGCACCTTGCATGCCTCCTTCTCCAGGTCGTGTAACTGACCCTGACCAGTGGGTGCTTTCAAGTCTGTCCTTGGTTTGCACAGAACCTGCACCTTTCGTGGGATGTACCCTGTGCATTGAATGACATTTTTTAAATGCTGAAGGGAAAATCCCTGCTAATTCAGAATTATACATTTAATGAAATTATCCTTCAAAAGACTAGGTAAAATAAACACTAAAAAAGAAAAAGCCAACAGTGTTTGTCACAAGCAGACCTATGCCACAAGAAATACTAATGACAGTTTTTAAGACTAAAGAGAAATTACACCAGACAGAAACTTGGATTCTCAGAAAGGAAAGAAGAAAACAGAAAGGATAAATAACACATCTACAAAGATGAAAAAGTATCTTTGTTCTTCTGATTTCTTTGAAAAATATCTATTTATAGTAAACATTGACTTTATAGTCCATCCTATGTTCATACAGGGATGCACGGCCAGTGAAACTCCACATCGTGTGCAACCACAAAATGGGAAGTTACACCCCGTGTATGTATAATATGTCAAATACATTCTACTATCTTGTATTACTAAAAGGAACAAATTAAAATTTTTTTAAAACTTTATATTCCAGGGTTGGGTTTTTCCCTTACATAAATGTAAAATATGTGATAAAACAATGCAAGGGGCTGGTGGTGTTGCTCAGTGGTAGAACATGTGCTTAGCATGCATGAGGTCCGGGACTCAGTCCCAGTACCCCCACCCCCCAAAAAAAGATTAGCCAAAGAGGGTGGGAGTAAATGTGACTTCACTGTTGTGAGATTCTTCCATTTTTGTTAAAATGGTATAATACTGATTCCAAATAGATGCATGTTGTAATTTCTAGAATAATCACTAAAAATACAACTGGATAATTAAAAAAGAACATTAAAAACTATTTTTTGATCCAAAACAAGGCAGGAAAACCAAGGAACAAAACCAGACGGGGAAACCATAAAACATATAATAAACTGGTAAGTGTTAACCCAACCATGTAAAAAAAATTACATTGGAATATCCAAATATAAAAAGTCATATCCAAATGTATATTGTCTAGAAAAGATGAACTTTGAGTATAAAGACAGCTTGATACGAAAAGAAATAAAAAAGATACATCGTGAAAACAGTACAAATCATCTGGTGTGGCAATTTTAATGTTAGACAAAGTAAACATCAAGAAAAGGAGAATTAACAGAAATAGTGACATTTTATTAGAAAGATATAATAATTTTAAGTATGCACATGCCTCAAAGTAGAGTTTATAAAAATGTGAAAGAAAACCTGACAAAATTACAGATGAATACATAATTGATTAATATGTATTTATACATATTTATCTATGTATAAAGACAGATAAATACATTGGAGACTTTAAATGACTTTCTGTAAATGATAGAATAACTAGGCAATAAAATCTGTAAGGATGGGACTGGGGTGTTGGTCAGTGGTAGAGTGCTCACCTAGCACATATGAGGCACTGGGTTAAATCTTCAGCACCACATAAAAATAAATAAAATAAAGGTATTGTGTCCACCTAAAACTAAAAAGAAATCTTTTTAAAAAATCTATAAGGATATAGAAGAGATCAACCTCATCGTCGACCGCCCACAGTAATTGACCGAGAGCATGACCACCAAAGGAAGAATATATTGTCTCTTCAGGTATGCATGGAATATTCATCAAGATAGACTACATGTTTTACAATAAAAAGTCTCAAAATTCAATGGTTGAAATCGTACACAATCTGACTACAATGGAATTACATTAGAAATCAGTAACAATAAGATATCTAGAAAATTTCTCAAATAGTTGGAAATCAGACATTGAATTTCTAAATAACCCATAGGTCAAAGAAGAAATGACAAGAGAAGTTATAAAATATTTCAAGCCGGGTGATAGCAAAAATACAACGTATGACAATGTATGAGGTACTGCTACGATAATGCTTAGCGGAAACTACAGCTTTAATGCTTGTAATAGAAGAGACAATTAAAATAAATGATCTAATTTTCTACCTTCAGAATTGGAGAGAGAAGAACAAATTAAATACAAATTATGCAAAAGGAAGGAAATGATAAATTTAGAAAAATAAATGAACTATAGAACAACAGATTACAGAGACTTGGTAAACCTCTAGCAAGACTGATCAGATAAAAAGGGGGAAAACAAAAACTATCAGTAACAAGAATGAAATAGGAGCTATCAGTACAGATCCTATAGACATTTAAAGAACAATAAGACAATAACACAGTCCTGGCATTTTATGCCAATATGGTTGACAATTCAGATGAAATGCACAAGCAGCTTTAAAAATAAAACTCAAAAATTGCAGCAAAGAGAAGTGAAAAATCTGAATGGCTCTATGTCTGTCAAAGAAATTGAATTCATAAGGATGAATCATGCCATAAATTTAGAGAGGAAATATTACCAATCTTACACAAACTCCTTAAGAAAATAAATAAGAAGGGAAAATTTCCCAAATTATTTTATGGTGTCAGTACATCCTGTTACCAAAACTAAATAAAATATTACAAGAAAATAAAATTACAGACCAACATTCCTCATGAACATACCTGCAAAAATCCTTACTGAACATTGGCAAATAAGTACAATGTGTGAAACCTGATGTTAAGATTTTAATAAACCCATATAGCAATCTTGATGCTGATGATTTTAATGTCTTTGAAGTCTCAGGAATTGTTGGGTCCAAACAATCTATATATTGAAATGTAAGTATCGAACTTCTAGCTCCTGTTTGTAAGCAAGAAAAATTGAGTTCTACCTAAATAATCGGTGCAATATGAAATCTCAAGTCTGAAATGTAAGGCTCCTGAAATCCTGTTCTCGATTCTTCAGAAAACCCACCAGTCTGTGCCTTTGCTCTTACATCTTGGAATTGCACAAATGAGAAGCAAGATCATACAAAATGTACAGAAAATGAACCAACTGTGCTGTAACACTGTGGGAAATAAAGAAGGGTAATAGAAACCTGTGGGCCTGGGTTAAAATACGAATCCCTCTTCATATTCCTCCCAGAGCTTCTCAGTGTTCCTCTAACTAGCTTATCCAAAACAATACTTTAAAATTCTGGTGTCTTATTCTTTTTCTTTTTAAAAACTATCCATTTGGCCAGCCTGGTTGCTACTTCTTGAAATGGTCACAGATTTATTTTTGTGGATCTCTTGATGCAGCAAATCACAACTGGTAATTTCAATGCTTTGAGATCCTCCCTTAGTAACAGAATTGTGATTGTATTAGTGATGGAATGTGAAAACACAATATCTAAATAACACTGGCAATATAGCACTCTCTAGTCTCAGCTGTTTCCCCCTTGTTTTTTCGGGAGCTAACTAGAAGTTGAGGTTGCTGTCACTTCCAGCATCAAGGATGGGAACACGTGTCCCTCGTCCAGGAAAATAACCAAATTCAAAGTTTTAAGTACAATTTCTATTGGATGCCTATCACTTCTGCACCATTGTAAAGTTGAAAATTGTAAATTAAAACGTCATAAGTCAGGGACCATCTGTATTAGGTATTCCCAGACAGAAGGTGTACCCAAAAAACACAAGTCATGGTACTTGACTCAAGGAGTCTGGGAAGATAATACAAACACCTGAAGTACAAATAAGTCCCAGATGAGGTGTTATTAATCTAGGTACAGAATCTCACGGAATGAAGATATCCCTGTGTGCCCAAGGTGTTAAATCAGATGTGGTGACCATGATGATGTGCTTTGCAGATTTCCAACTACAGGCCTATCATTAACCAAGAGACCAGGCTGAAAACCAGAATGATGTTTGTCCCAAGGCCAAGGCTGTCTGTGGTCTGCTCTGAGCCAGTGACTGAGTAAGCATTTGGACCCTGTCTCCTTTACCCTGGGTCACACTTACAGGCTCTCTCAAGCCTCCCTTGGATTCCTCCTCACTTCTCTCACAGACAATTCTTCTAATACAATTCTTACATATAGAATCCCATTTTGGTGTCTGTTTCTCAGATAAACAAAGTAGGTTTTAGGTAAAAAGGCAAGACTTATACCTCACCTTGAAAGATGGGTAAGGAGAGGTTGGGTCTGCAGTTGTGGAGAACTTGACCAAATTATAGAGGTGGATTATGGACACTTGGCTATGATGGACAAAGGAGCCTAAATTGGAGTACCAGAGGGTACCCATTGCAGAGCTTTGGGAAATAAGACACGGGCCAGCCTGTGGGAGGAAATAAGACACAGGCCAGCCTGTGGGAGGAAATAAGACACAGGCCAGCCTGTGGAGGGTCTTAGAGTTTGGTGTTTAGATTGGACTTGCTCTAGTGAAACCACTCAGGGTCCTGGGACAAGGAAACAGTTCTTCAACAGTAGCACTTTAGCAGTACATCACCTTAAACTTTCTGCCACCGCATCCCAACAGTAGTACTTTAGGAAAGATAACCAGAACATGGCACACAGGATGGATTAAGGGTGAGAGAGTGGGCAATCAGGGCAGTTGGTTAGAAGTCTGGTTTAGTGATCTTGGCTTGATTCCTAGTCAAGGTCAGTGAAATGAAGAGAAGGAAGAGAGATTTTATAGGAAGAACAAGCAGAACTTAATGCCTGGGTGTGTGAGGGATACAGGATATTAGATGCAGGATGAAGATGAAACATGAGTTCAAACTGGTTCCACGGGTTCTAGCCTGAAAGAATGGAAGAGTCACAGCTCTGATGACTGAGATGAGGAAATTGGAATGGCAGAGGGAGGTGCTTTTGTGGCAGAACAAGAACCATGAGTTCTGTTAGGTATACTTACTACTTGATGAATAGCAACCTGTAGGATCAGAAATGCCTGGAAGGTGTTAGGAAATCCAGAATGAGAGGTAAGCTGGAAAGATAATTTTGTGAATCATTGGAATTCAGATGAAATAGTAAGGATAGGGCCTAGGTGGAAAAGAGCACCGGTTCGAGAGAGACAAAGATTTTGGGGAAAATTGTGAAACTGCCTCCTTTTTGGTAATAGACACTTGGAAGCCTTCCTTCTCCCTGTCCTCTTATGTTTGTCAGCTCTTGGGTAGCAGAACAGCAGAAGGCCTGGGTCATTGGCCATTGTCACATTTGCCACTTGTATGAGTCAAGTTTTCGGGGAGGGACTCTGGCCTCCTTGCTCTGCACGGCTTCTCTGCCTTGAGTTAGGCTACACTGCCTGAACCTCTTTGGATGCATGGAATTCTCTTCCTGTCTGGGCCCTTGATCAGCTATGACATTTTCAGCCTCTGAATTTCTCCTCCCTAGAAAACTAACACTAACCTTCAGATTCTACTAGAGCGTCTATTACTTTTCAAAGTGCCGAGTCCCAGCCTGTCCTGTGTTCCTGCCTTCTATTACTGGGGCCTGCGGTTCATGCTCTCTACCCTTATGATGCCCCATTTTTAAAGAGTGACTTCATTACCAGAAGTTAATACTCACAGAAGGATCTGGTTTGGGGAAGACAATGATTAAGAAAATGCACAGATATGTGTGACTTAGTATATGAGGTGATACCTTCTGAGTCAAGGTCGAAGCCCAAATCCATGGGACATGCAAAGCAACCTGGGTTCCTACAGGACTTTAGTGTTTTCCCAGCAACCCTGATGCACATTTCATTTCCCAGGCAAATACCATATGATTCTGGTTATCCTATATTACATGATGTTTCATTTGATCAGATTTCTAACATATTCTTATATATTTTGAGAAATGAAAAATTTATTTATCATGTCTTCCATTTGAAACACAATGCAGGGAATCACGGGATGTTTAGGAGGTATACCATGCACATATGCATATGCATACATCACAGCACATGGAGTATGTGACAAAAATGCCTTAGATATGAGTGATTCTTTCCTTTTCCTACAATTAAAACACTGTCAAAGACATCCTCCTTCTTGTTCACTGGGGGAAACATCAATATTCATAATGACAAACCTAACAAACTAAATGCTGGGTATATGTTCTTGGGTATTTTTAAAGAGGTATTTTTATTTATGTAATCTCTAACATGGACCCATTCTGTGTCCCTTGCATCAAGAGCAATCCTTGTGGACTTCAGATAAATGTAGTCTATCTGTATTGGAGCTGGCCATGCAATCAGCTGCAGTGGCTCCACATGCCACTGAGCCTCTTGGATCACTAGAGCAGTGGCTTTAAGTTTGTTTGAGAATCTCTTCACAGAGATTCATGGGGTAAGAGGGAAACAAGGACTGGAGCTTCTGCAGTCCTATTCCTTGCTCTCTTTTGAACAGCTAGATGAATTCCTAAGTCAGTTCACTAACCTTCTAATTGTAATAGACCATCTTCACTCAAACTAAAAAACTCAATCTCCTAGACCCTGAGGAACACAGTCATACACATGGTATTAAGTAGAAGAGAAACAAAGCTCATGAACTTTAATTAGAGGAAAAAAGTTGGCTCCTCTCCCAATTCTCAGATTGGAACCCACTAATGTAGAATTACATGTAAAACTAAGATGACTGGTTTCACACAAGCAGTTGTATCTACAGACTACCAAGGATAGAGACTGGATGGCTATAGAGACTTTAACGGGCTTAGCATGAGAGAAGACATGCTGAAAGAAACAGACTTTGCCAGCTATAATGCTGGGACTTGAGAGAAGAGAAAAGTAACCTAGCACACCTTCGAAACCCCTGACAGCCTCTGCCTATGACAACCCAGCCCAGGAATCAGGAGCCATAATTGTGACCATGGGCCATTGGAAGTAAAATTATGCCTAGAGTTATTTGTTGAAAGGACACAATTAATATAGATTAGAAATATTATTAGCAACAAAAATACAATTATTTCCATTGTACTTGCAGAAAAGCCATAATTCTCTTTTTTAAATTTGCTTAAGTGGAACAGCTCATTCTTTAATGAATGACTAGATATCTTAATAGGACCACACCACGAAGGACATCATATACCATATTAAGCAGGCTGTTACCCTGTTAGCTGAGAGGACTATTGAAGAATTGAGCCAGAGAATATGGTGATCAGATCTTTCTTGTTAAATTGTTATTGTCTGTTTGTTTGTTGAACATCCTATGGAGCAGTGATAAGGATGGAGAAAGGTAGTTGGGCCCTAGAGCTATGGAGGCCAATTAGGATGCTTTAGTAATATTCCAGGAGAGAGGGTAAGCGTATGAGCTAGAGAAGTGGGGAAGAGTGTGTAGGAGGATTAGATTTACTTGGGTGCTGTTAGGACAAAGCCTGGTAACCAATTAGATATGCGGATAATGAAAGTATGATTCAGATTTCCCTAGGGTACTGGGTGGATGGGTGGTGACAACCCGGATGGAGATAAAGATAGGAAGGGGACTGGAGAGGGCAAGAAGGAATTTGGACTTGGCAGACCTGAGTTGGAGGAAACTGTGAAACATCCAGGTTGAAATGTAGGCAATCAATTTGGGAGGTAATTCTGAACAGCTGGTAATAATTTCACGGGTGCGATGAAAAGTCCTAAGGGGGAAAAGTCCTAAGTGTAGAACAAAGAGTGGAAGGATTGCTAATAATGGAGAACTTAAGAAGAGAAAGGGAACATTTGTCAGAGGCCTGGGGAGTATTTAATAACTCAGGTCCTTGGATTAGAAATGTAAGTTAAAATCCCCATAGATCCAAGGTCTTTGAACAATACACTACGTGTCCCTTAAGTGATTGTCTTCATTTTAACAGTGAGCTGTCTTTCCTTGGGACTTTAAACATTTTAAGTTACATCAAGTTCTTTAGGAAAGTAGGTGAGGTATAAATGCTAAATTGTAAGTTAAATTGTCAGTTTCTTGACTCTGATAGTTTTTAAGCCTTTCTTCCTGAGTTTTGTGAATAGAAGGAACTCATGCTGACTTCCTGTTGCATTGATTTTTTTCATTTGTAGAAGTTTGACTTTCCCCTCCCCATATCTATAACCTATTATATGTAATATAGATTGTCGAACAAACATAATTTTTTACAAAACAAATGCAAGTCATGTTATGTAATGAATATCTTTGTTTTCTAGCTCTTCCCATATTTCCATCCTGAAGTTTATCAAATCTAAAAAAATTCAGCTAAATGTCTTCTCTGTATTTCTAACCATAGGGCAATCATGATGCCTGTTTGGCTGATAAAAATACTTGCCCTTTCTTTAGGTTTTTCCTTTCATTTATATGTAGTTTTGGATATGGTTGTTGCTTGTTCTGTTGATCTGAAATATCACCAATATATTTTATAGTAATACTACTTCTAAGGAAGAATTCAGTTGTTATGGTTTGGATGTGAGGTGTCCACCACAAGCTCATGTGTGAGACAATGCAAGAAGGTTCAGGGGAGAAATGATGGGTTGTAAAAGTCTTAATCCAATCAGTGATTTATCCCCTGATAGGGATTAACTGAGTGGTAACTGAAGTGGTAGGGGTGGCTGGAGGATGTGGTAATTGGGGCGTGGCTATGGGGTATATAGCCTCTCTATATAAAGACTCTCTACTTCCTGATCGCCATGAGAGCTGCTTCCCCCTGACTCGCTCTTCTGCCATGATGTTCTGCCTCACCTCGAGCCCTAAGGAATGGAGCTGGACTTTTATGGACTAA
Organism: Glaucomys volans; assembly: GCA_020662805.1. Classification (NCBI taxonomy): domain Eukaryota; kingdom Metazoa; phylum Chordata; class Mammalia; order Rodentia; family Sciuridae; genus Glaucomys; species Glaucomys volans. The sequence continues at coordinate 7,092 of JAJEJO010000329.1, read as the reverse complement.
GACCTCTGAAACTGTGAGCCCCCAAATAAACTTTTCCTCCTCTAAAATTGTTCTGTTTCGGTCTTTTAGTCACAGCAGTGAAATAGCTGACTAAAACATCAGTGTTCTAGGTAATAGGACCTAATAATTACTTACTGAATTGTTAGAATACCAAAGGCCCCAGCACAGCTAATTACATGATGGTCTGATACATAACTCAGTCCTGTGGCAGATATTCCAACAGTGTTCCAGAGTAAATCCCTGTGATGGTTCCCATTGAATAGTGTATTTGTTTGTTCTCTTGAAAGGAGAAATGGCCAGAGTTTCAATTATTTATCAGCTCCCGGGCTGGGCCAGAGCTTTTCTTGGATGGTCAGTGACTTGGAAGGAACATGATTGAAATATTGAGGACATGGAAATCTGGGAAAGAGGCTCATGGACAGAACTCTCCAAATGGACAAAAAAATCATAAAGATATGAGTGTCCTCCATGAATATTCATCAAAGGGTGATCTCAGTAGAGACAGAGTTTAATAATCAAGTGGTTAAGATGACGTTCTGTGGATATGGTCAGTCTCTTTCCCCAGTCACCCCTATCACCCAATAGTCTCCTGAACAATGTGGCCATGGTGGCAGGGGTGGAGGTTCTGCATGGGCTCAGAAACATGGGCTTCTACTCAACCAAGGCCAACCGACTATGACCAATGCTGGGTGTCTAATCTACAGGCAGTGGAGATTAACACTGAGCCCCCAGTATGGCAGCATTCCCCAGGGTGATCAACCAAATATCTGATGGCGGGTAGATTATATTAGACTTCATCCATCATAGAAACAGAAGTGTTTTGTCCTTATTGGAATAGACAATTCTCTGGATACAGATTTGACTTCCCTGAATGCAATCCATTTGCCATAACTACCATCTGCAGATGTTTCACAATGCCTTTTCCATTAACATGGTATTCCACACAGCATTGCTTCTGACTAAGCATTTGCTTCTCTTCTCAGTAAATGAAGTGTGACAATGATCTCCTGACCATGAAATTCACTTGTCTTACCATGTTCCTCACCTTCCTAAAGGCACTTGTTTGATAGAACAGTGTAATGGCCTTTTGAAGATGCAGTTACAGCATTACCTCAGAGGCAGTACCTCACAGGGCTAGATCAAGGTTCTCCAGGAGGGTTGTATATACTCTGAGTCAGCATCCAATATATGGTGCTTTTTCTCCCATAGATAGGATTCATGGGTCCAGGTATAAATGGGTGAAAATGGGAGTGGCACCAATCACTATTACCTCTATTGATCCACAGCTATTATTTTAGCTTCTTGTTCCTGAAATTTTATGTTCTGTTGGCTCTAGTTCCAGAGAGAAAATGCTTTCACCAGGAAATAATAATGATTCCATTGAACTTGAAGTTAAGACTATCATCAAGACACTTATGGCTCCTCATACCTTTGCATCAAAAAGCAAAGAAGGGAGCTACTTGCTGACAGGGGAGGTTAATCCTATCTACCAAATTTAGTCTACTATTCTGCAATGGAGGTCAGGAAGAGTATATCTGGGATAAAGGAGATCTTAGGGCAACTCTTAGTTACTTTGAGTTACTTTGCCCTGTGATCAAGGTCAGTGGAAAATGACAACAACCCACCATGGGCAGGAGTATGAATGGCCTAGACACTTCAGGAATGAAGATCTGCATCACCCTGCCACTTAAAAACCCATAACCAATTGAGGTGCTTGCTTAGGGAAAATGGAATACAAATGGAAGAAAGTAGTTATAAATATCAACTGTGACCATGTGATCAGTTACAGAAACCAGGTCTATAACTGTCATTAAATATTTCTTGTTTTGTTATGAACACATTTGTGTGTTTTGCTTAAACAAATATATTTGTTTTATTCCCTCTCATCACCTTATCACATAACATCAGATATGTTGACTTTACAGTATAGTGTTTAAATACTATTAACTTTTCATCATAGTATTTAAGTTACTGGGTTATCAGGAAGAACAGTAGACATTACCCAAGAACTTTGTATCATCTGGGAAAGAGTATACTTTTGGTTGTTTGCTGAATAACTGTATTATGTTAAGCTGAACTGTGACCTTGTTATTGTCTTTATTTGGAAATTAAGTGTGATTTAAGGAGATGTATATGGATGCCAGACTGACAAGGATTGGACTTGTGTTTGTTAATTTTATATGTCAAGTAGTCTGAGCTACAGTGCCCAGATATTTGGTCAGATGTTTTTCTGGATATTTCTGTGAAGATGTTTGTATTAGTCAGTTTTCCATCAATGTGATAAAATGCCTGAGATATAAACTTAAAAGGAAGAAAGATTTGAGCTCAAAATCAGAAGTTTTAGAACATGGCTATTTGGCCCTGTTGCTTTGGGCCTGCGGAGGCATAGACCATCATGGCAGGAGTATGTGGTAGAAGAGGTCTGTTCACTTCATGGTGGCCAGGAAGCAAGAGAGGGAGAATAAAGGGTTGGGGTCCCAATATCCGTTTTAAAGGCATGCCTCCAGTGACCTAACTTCCTTCCACTGGGTCTCACCTGTCCGTTCTATCACCTCCCAATAGTACCACAGACTGGCAACCAAGCCTATATCATATGGGTCTTTGGGGGAAATGTAAGATTCAACCTATAGCAGTTTGAATGAGATTAATATTTAAGTTGACAGACTTTGAGTAAAGAAGATAGCCCTTCCTAAGGTGGCTAGGCCTCATCTATGCACTGAAAGCCTGAAAACAGAACCAAAACGCATGAGCATCCTTGAGGAAGAGGAAATTCTGCATCAGACAGCCTTGGAACTGGAATTACAACAATGGCTTTTCAACTGGGACCCCAGGCTGCCAGCCTACCCTGCATATTTTGCACTCAAAGCCACCATAATCACATGAACAAATTCTTTAAAAAAAAAAAATCTTGAGCTGGTGTCATGGCTCAGTGGTAGAGTGCTTGCCTAGCAAGTGTGGGGCACTGGGTTTGATCCTCATCACTACATAAAAATAAATAAATAAAATAAAGGTATTGTGTCCACCTACAACTGAAAATATTTTTAAAAAATCTGTGTGTGTGTGTGTGTGTGTGTGTGTGTAGAACCCTGCTTAACACATTTCTTTAAACTCTCACCTGGAGATTGCCATATTATTTCACTTAAATTAAATTCACTTAAATTTAATTCCAGATCTCCAAATACCTCACAGGTACTCTGATTTTTTTTTTCATGTACATAATTAAAGAGCATGTCATTGGTTCTATAAAGTTAAAACAAGTTTGGGACCTCAGTTTAATGCTGTCTGCGCTCTGCTCATGAGCAGATATATCGCTGACGTTTTGCATGCCTGGTACAGAAACCAATTCACTCTCTAATCCCTGGATGCAACTGAATGAAGGGAGTAAATTGACTCAGTGTCTTGTGCTGTCAGCCACCCTGAGGGAACCCAGAATCACAGAATCCAAAGAAACCCAAAGGTGGGAAGTTATGGTAAAGTGACAGGGCTTCTCCAGCAATCAAAAACACCTGACTTCTACAGTTGTACTTAACTGTGGACATTTACTTACACACACACATTGCGGGCACTGACCTGTTTTCTTAGGCTGGTAAAATGAGTACCTGAGGCTGGTTATGTGTGGTTAACAGGAAAGTGAAGATTTGTGCAGAGGAAGTTGGTACATGATGGCTATACTTGGTGCCGTGGGAATCATTGGTGATCTCTGGATCAGTTAGCTATATATGACCCCCTGAAGGCAAATTACTTCCAAGGATTTATTTTTCACAGTTACAAGACAGATGCTGGTCTTTTTTTTCTCTTGGATATTGGGGAAATACCTAAGATATATATTGAGGATATAATACAAAAACTCATTCCATGGAGTAATTATTATAATATTAGCAGACTAGAGAAAATTCATTGAAGTTTTTCCTAGTAGAAATTGTAAAAGGAAAAAAAAAATCAAAATGGAGGAGCACTGGCTGAGGGCACTCAATGGAGTCCTAAGGTCATTCTTAAATGTCAGTTCTCAGATACATGTGCAGCCGGACCTTTGCATTGGCTGCAGGCTTCCTGCCCCAGTGCAAATTGACTTTTGAAACATTGTTGCCTTCTGCTGACCTTCCATACAATGGACTCCTTTGTCCTAACTACCCAGAGACCAAGACCTCACCCTGTTCCTTTCTTATAAGACAATTTAACTTCTGCTAGCATCAACCATAATTCCTGAACAACAAGTGATGTAATTTCCAAACCCCTTGTGGTTTAAAATTATAAATACATCTGTCATTTTGTGAAAACCTTAGAGCACACTTTCAAGACTGCTTTAGTCCGTGTTTGGCAGGATTACAATTCAATTTAGCCACAAATAAATGTGATTTTCTTTCCTCTTGATTAGGTTAATTTTATACTTAGTTAACAGAATTAAAATAGTTCCCATTTCACTCCCATTAGGATGGCTGTATAACAAGAGTTGGTGAAGATGTGGGAAAACTGGAACCCTCAAACATTTCTGGTAGGGATGTAAAATGGTACAGCCACTATGGAAAGAGTGTTCGATAGATTCCTCAAAAAGTTGAACATAGAACTGCCTTATAACCCAGCAATTCTACTTCTAGAGATATACCCCAAAGAATCAATATGCTATGCGTATGTATATGCACAGCAGTTTTATACACCATAATCAGAAAGCAAAATGAACCCAAGTGTCTATCTACAGATGAATCAATAATCAAACTATGGAATATACATACAATGGTTCTGACATAATAAGAAATCTTTGGTCTGTGCCCTTATTTCCTCACCCAGAGCTTACCAAACCCTTGGAATGTTAATGGATGACTGATGGCTGGGGGCTTCAGGATAATCTCAGGGCAGGGCTGGTTACTAGGGTACCCAAACAAGAGAGGATTGGCCCATCTCCATCCTCTAGGGAGGGGAGAGGGACTGAAGATTGAACTGATCAAGAAAGGCTAATGATATAATCAGCCATGCCTTCATAAGAACCCATCCGTGAAAACTCCAAAGACAGGGTTTGGAGATCTACCAGGTTGCTAAACACACAGAGGTACATGGATACTGGCACACCTGGAGAGGATATGGAAGCTCACACCCTTCTCTACATACCTTGCTTTATGAGTCTCTTCCAGTTGGCTCTTTCTGAGTTGTAGCTCTTGTAATAAATTGATAAACATAAATGTTTTCTGAGCTGTTCTAGTGAATCGTTGAACCTGAGGAGGTCATTGTGGGGACCCTGGATTTATAGCCCCTGGTAGGAAGCACAGGAGGCTTGAATTGGCATCTGACATGGAGGCAGTCTTCTGGCACTGAGCTCTTTCATGCATGAGGCCTGCACTAAGTGGTATAGTTTTAGAATTAAATTAAATTGTAGTGTACCCATTTGATGGGTGCAAAGTACCAGCGAGTTGTTTGCTGTGGGAAAACCACACACACTAGGTACGTCAGGGTTTTATGAGTAATGTAATCCTCTTCAGTGGAATATTATTCAACCATAATAGGGAATGAAATTCAGATACATGCTACAACATGGCAGACCTTTAAAAATATTTTGTTAAGTGAAACAATACATACACAAAAGAACAAATTCTGTATGAGTCCATTTATATGAGATGTCTAGTATAGGCAAGTTCATGGAGACAGAAAGCAGAATGGTGGTTTCCAGGAGCTGGGGAAGAGGGAATGGGTACTTTGAGTTTAATGGGTACTGAGTTTCAATTTGGAGTGACGACAATGGTTTGGAAGTAGATAGCAGTGATGGTTGTATGATACCATTGATATACTAAGTGCCTTTCACTGAATCATATACTTCAAAGTAGTTAAGATAGCAAATTCTATATTATGCATCTTTTACCATAGTTTAAAAAATTAATAATGTACTCAAAGTACTATATGGTTTAAATGGGTAAATCATATGGTAATACAAAATATATCTCAGTAGAGCTGTTTAAAAAATTTTTAAAATAGAGATCAGATAGAGAAATTCTGTCCCACTCTGAGCAGTGCATTGTGTGGACCTGTTTTCCTGAGAGGGACGGGCTCTGAGGTCTTGGCGGCAGCTGCCTCTCAGCCCCCTGCACAGAACAGGCACGGTGGGTAACACTGTTTTTAGGGCTGTATTTACTTTTTAAAGACATTGCTGAGTTCATCACAATTTTCCACATCCATTTGTATTTTGCTTGGTACTCACTCTCTTACAAAAATGGACAATCAAGACAAAGAAAACAGAAGGTCCAATTAACAACTCTTCATTTCACCCCAAAGCAAAACAAGATTCATTTCCAATTTTTTTTTTCTTTTTAGTAGAAAGCAATGCCAGTTCCACTAGGAAGTACTTAAGATGCCACAAAGAAAAGCAGTTTTCTCCAAGAGTGAGATACTTTTTGCCTGCAAGTTAGTGATAGTGGAATAAATGCCACTTCAGGTGCCATGGAGACTTTGCAGGCCCCAGTCCCCAGTTACACTGTTTGCACATGTGGTTTGCACACTACCTGCAGCAGAACACCCCAGGGTGCTGGGGTGACATCTGGAATCTACATTTTTAACCAGCACCCCTACTGATTTTTTCGGCACAGCTGAGGACACCTGGTGTAAATGCTTTTGTTTTCCATATGTAACAAGAGGTTGCAGGTTTGACTCAAAAATCAGTGATTTTACAGAGTAGCATCTCAAATCTTCTTTCTCCCTCTTTTCTTTGTTCTAATTAGTTATACATGATCAGGTCTTACCTGTAGGTGAAAACCTTCACCACAATGAATCCTTGTAGTAATGCCCATCGCCATAGTTTGTGTCCCCCAAGAGTTCATATGTTGGAAACTTAATCCTCATATTCATATGTTGATGGTATTTGGAGATGGGGCTTTGGGAAGTGATTAGGATTAGATGGGGTCATGAGAGAGGAACCCATGATGGCATTAGTGGCTTTTTAAGAAGAGGAAGAGTAGCATCTGTCTCTACATGATGCCCTCTGCCATGTTATGATGCAGCAAGAAGGTCCTCACCAGATGCTAAGCAGATGCTAGCACCGTGGCTTGGACTTCCCAGTCTCCAGAACCAAGAGCTAAATAAACTTCTATTCTTTATAATTATCCAGTCTGT
>JAJEJO010000328.1:374549-422184 GCA_020662805.1 Glaucomys volans | reverse complement strand
TTGAATTTTTTTCCGAGATTTCCAGACTGACTCTCAAGTGTGATGAAGGCTTTTGGCTGTGTTCCCTCCCCTTCAAATTCTCCTTGATTGCTATCCTGTAGACAGATCTTGATAGAGCAGCATTTGCAAAGGTCATTCACTTCTTAGCATCTGTATTCAGTCTGTTTTTCATTACTGTAATGAAATATCTGTAGCAGGTTACTTTTATGAAGAAAAGAGGTTTGCTTGGACTGGTGGTTCTGGAGGTACAAGATTGAGAGGGCTGCCCCTGGTGATGGACTTTTTGCCAGCAGTGTTGAGAAGTCGGGGAATCACAAGGCAAGAGACAGGAAGCACACGTGTGTATCTTCCAGTCTCTCTCTCTCTTCTTATAAAGCCACCAGGATTCAATCCTGGGGCTCCACCCTGCTGCCCTTTCTAATCTTAACCACCTCCTAAAGGCCCCACCTCTAAATACCACAGTCCAGGAAGTTTCTATCTTCTTCTTCTTCTTCTTTTTTTTTTTTTTTGGTGGTACTGGGGATTGAACCCAGGGATGCTTTACCACTGAGTCACATCTCCAGCCCTTTTTATTTATTTATTTTTTATTTTGAGACAGGGTCTCACTAAGTTGCTTAGGGCCTCACTAAATAGCTGAGGTTGGCCTTGAACTTGCAATCCTCCTGCCTCAGCTTCCAGAGTGGCTGGGATTACAGGTGTGTGCCACTGTGCCCGGCTCAGTGTCCACCTTCTCATTATATCCCAGTGGGGATTCAATTTCAACAAATGAACTCAGAGTGTCTCTCTTTTCCAAGTCACTATCCCCAACCTCAGTCCACTCCATCAGGCACTGCTCTAGAGATCACCCTGAACCGGGGCTTTTCTGTCCCTCAGGGTCCCCTGCTCAGACTTCCTCTATTTTCAGAAGTGTGCCAAGTCAGGGATTCCTAAGCCTTCTGGGTTAACTTTTTTTTTTTTTTTTTTTTTTTTAGTTGTTGATTGGACCTTTATTTTATTTATTTATATGTGGTGCTGAGAATCGAACCCAGTGTCTCACCCATGCTAGGTAAGTACTCTACCACTGAGCCACAACTCCATCCCCCTCCCGGGTTCACTTTAAAGGTTATGTTGAGTCCAGCAATGTACCAGAGAAATAAGCAACCTTCCTCAACAGCAAGCAGGTTACTTCTGAACTTAGCAATAAAATGATACCAAGATTTCACTGCTGCCCGATTCCTGACCCTCAGATCCAGAAAGTTCCGGTACTCTTTTATCCTTTCTCACTGATCAAAATTTCCACTTGCTGGATTATACAAGAAATCGGGTTTGGAAAGCATAGGTGGAAAAAACATTAGAGTATTCTAGCAGCTTCACCTCTCTCATGCTAATGATGAGCCATTTGTCGCAACATTTGTTTCAACTGCATCCTCCCTTTATTTTTCAGTACATTTGTACAACATGTTGCAATGAACAAGTTTTGGAGTTTTTTTGAGTTTTTGTTTTAGGTCTCCGGCTCTTTAAAGCACTTCAGATCTTCAAATTTTTTGCATGCCAAATACTAATTTTTCAGTCAATTTATATCCAGATTAATCTATCATCAGTTGATAACATTTAAAGCATGGAAGTTGCTAACAACGTGTCAGGTTCTGCTCTGAGGTTTTTACCTGGGTCAAATCATTCAGTTCTTCTAAAAATACCCATGAGGTTAATGGTATGACCACTTCATAAAGGAAGAAACTGAGGCACAGGACTTTGCAAATGTCACCTAGCTAGAAATGGGAATCATGCTCCGAAGCCAGGCAGCCTGGCTCCAGGGCAGCTGCTCTTTCCCCCAAGGCTCCATCACTTTGTCTTTTTTTTTTTTTTTTTTTTGAGGTACTAGGAATTAAACCAAGAAACTTGCACATATTAGATAAGTGCTCTACCACTGATCTATACCTTTTTTAATTTTTTTTTTAACTTCATTTTGAAACAGGGTCTTGCTAAGTTGCCCAGACTGCCCTGGAACTTGGGATCCTCCTTTGCTCCTGCCTCCTAGTAGCCTTCCTAGTAGCAAATTACAGACATGCACCAGTGTGCCTGGCCATTTTTGCTTTTGATTTCTGCTGATCTTCACACTGGGAGAGGCCAGACTGCAATGGCCTTCAAGAGACTAATAACAATTACACTGGGGAAAAGACAGAAAACTGGGTCCAGTTCCACGCAGGAAAAAAAAACATAAGACCAGAGTGGAATCCTCCAACACACAAACACAACGTACAGACGTTTTCCCTTTGCATTTAGGCTGAGTGGGGTAGCATCACCTGCAAGTGTCTGGGGCGGGGGTTGCTTGCAGCCTATTTCGTAATGCATTATTTATAGATGCTATGATGTCACATCTGAGACTTTCTCCAGATATTAATTCCCTAGAAATCCATACTCGAAAGGCATCTGCAACACTCAGCAGAGCTGAATGCTCCCAGTTTGGATTTCTGCTATTAACCTGCACATTTTCCCAAGTCAAATATTTTAGTAAGATCTCAATATCCAGCTTCCTCAACAGCAAAGGCAACTTACGATCTCCAAGGATCTGTCCTGAATATCCCCTAAATTCACAGATTAAAGAAAACTAAGTAAACATTCAAGTCCAGGAGAAGGCAGAGACGTTAACCCTCAATTCCAAAGTGGTTCGGAACAACACACACCGTCCTGAAGGCAGAGATGTTAACCCTCAATTCCAAAGTGGTTTGGAACAACACACACTGTCCTGTGCTCCTTTCAGATACTCTCTACTTACTTTGAAAGGAAGTTTCAAGGCAAGCACACATTCCACAAAACTAATTTTAAAACCTCACATCACCTATACCACATCAAACAGTGCATTAAAATAAAATCATCCCGATTTAGAATCAGAGAGTCGTTTGTTATAGCTGGTGATCTCCTGAAGCCTCCTCCGAAACTGGGTCATGGAAACACAGTATCTAAATATGACTTAAGTGTTTATCACACCGGTATCTGGCTTCTGAGAACTACCTTGGAGGCATGCAATACCCGGGAGGGGAGACTGCAGTGCAGTTAGCAGAAAATAATAATCAAAGTGAAAAAGTTTGCAAATAATCCTAACAGCCAGCGTCCACGACGGGAGCAGCAGAGCAGGCTGCAGAGGGCAGCCTGGTACTTAGGTGCTGGGCCTCAAAGTCAAGTGCTCACACCTCCCTTCAGAGCTCACCGGTGCACCTGTGTCTGCAGGCACGCCCTCCCAGCCTCCCCCACCCAGGGCCAGAGCCAAGGCCACCGGCAGGCTGCGAACACCTCCTGGAGGGGCGGGGCCGTTCCTTACGTTCCATGCTCCGGGTCCACCGAGAAGCTCCACGCGGACCAAATCCCCAGGGCCTTCCCAGAGCCGCTTTGTGAGAGAGCGGCAGGGGCTGCAGAGCCCCGGAGCACCCTGGGTCCAAACAACGCAGCCTCAACATCCTCTTTTGAGCGGACCAAACAACAGATGGCCACTGGTTTCCAGTATCCAGCAGAGGGAAGGAAACAAGAATGGTGAACTGTGACTGCAGCCTCCCCAGACACCCCACTTTTCACAGAGGCCAGAAACCAGAAAATGACCCTATCCTGGGACTGAAAATGCAGGCCCGGGGACTGACTTTCTTCTCCTCCCAGAAGCCCCCAGGCTTCCTCTGGGGCCTGAGATAAATGCACAACCGGGCCCCCCCCCCCCCCCACACACACACACACACACTCGGCTTCCTTCTCCTGGCTCTGGCCTCAAGTCACCATGAGTGACACAGGGGCTGGTGGTGTGGCTCAGTGGCTTCAACCACCAGACCAAAAAGAAAGAAAAAGTAATTTAATTTTTAAAAAAACAAGCTAAGTGACTTTTCCCTCCTCTAGAACCAGAAAGGTAGACCAACATTTCTTAAGAGCAAGAGCTGTGTCTTCCTCAGGCTCAGCCTGCTGTCTGGCACTCATGTATGTTTCATAAATGATCAGTATTTCCTGAGGGATCAGCAAAACTGGTCACTGAGTGGAAGATGACAGCTAATAAAAAACAGCTGACCTTTCCTGAGTATTTCTGCATGTGACCCTCCAAATTTCATGATGCTTGGAGGTTGATCCCATCCTCAGTCCCATTTTACAGAAAAGGAAACTGAGGCACCACGAGGTGAAATAACTTGCCACAAAGAAGCAAGCAAGGAAGTGGAGGAGCTGGGTTTCCACCCCAGGTTGGCTGGTTGCAGAGCCAGGAGAGGACAGGCAGCGCCCTTGCGGTCATGGACCTCACCATGAATTGGGATGTGACCAGGAGTTCCCAGATGGAAGGGAAGGCGGGGAGAAAATCAACATCTCCACACTCTTTCTCTAAATTGTTTTAACAAGGTGACAGAATGACTGAATGTGCCTGGACTTGCATCGAGTGTCCTGGTCTGCCCCTTCTGAAATGGGTGGCTCTGGAAACTCCTGACCCCGTAGTGGCCTCTGCAGCTCTGCAAGAGCTCCTGTGCCATCAGGTGCACAGGACAGGGAGGTCACAATTCCTGGAGCGAGGAGACGCAGGTTTGGGGACAGGACAGGGGACATCTTTGGGTGACAAAGGCAGAGAAGTAGCACTGTCCAGTCCCCCCAGGAACAGAGTGGAGAGTGGAGAAAACAGGGCGAGGAGGGAAGGCTGGCCAGAATGGGGTCCCCAGGCACCAGGCAGAGGGTCAGCAAGGCTACCTCAGCACTCAGCAGGCCCTCCGGAGATGGAAACTGGCCTGGAAGGGACATTTGTGCCTGGAAGTCTGCAGGGGACTGTTCCACTCCACCGGAGACCTCCCGACAGCTCTTATCAAGGGGCTGCTGCTGTTGCCTGCCTGGCCCCTGCTCCCACTGCCACCCCGAGCTTCTGCCGTGGACAGCTATCTGGGGGAAGCACAAGACACTCATGAGAGTATATTTAGCACAGTTCAAACAGCAAGTTCCCAGAGCCCCGTGTCAGGGGGCCAAAGGGATTACTCAGCCTGGAGAGAGAAGGGGCTCGTTCACCAGGAAGCTCTGGAGAATGGCCAAGCCAGGCACCTGCCTAGGTGTCCAAGTTTTCTACCAGCAAGAAAAAGGCACAGAAGATCAAATACAGATCCAAAGGAGCCAATGAAGCACCAGGAGCACCGCATGCTCACGGGTCTGCAGGCTGCTCTGGGGTCAGAGTGGGTTCCATGCAGTCAGCTGGCTCCTGTGCTGACCTCACCTGGACAAAATAGCCCCCTCAACCTGACCTTGCTGTACCCCAGGCCAGACCTTGCTCTCCCTGCACCCCCAGGCCCAGCCGGGATGGTTCTCCAGGGAAATTTCCCCAGCTGCCAAGATGTTCCACTGCTGAGTTGTTAAAACAAAGACATTAAATCGTTACAAAGACTGTCCTCTTTAAATAAAAACTTAAGCCCAGCAATAAATCTGAAAATGTTCCCAAGGGCTTAATGGGATAATGTAGAACAGGCCTGGGTGGCCTGCCTGGCAGGGTGGGAACTCCCTGACAGGTCCCCTGGCTGTGGGGTGACTTCAGCTTTGCTTTTCAGGTGGGCACATCCAGTTATCAACAATACAAATTATTGTGAGGGGCAGGGCAAGTGGACAGAATCCTGTGATGGGTCCTCACATCTCAGTGGCTTAAAAAATCACCTGGGATGCTTACTAAAAATGTGGCCTCCTCTCCCTGCCTCGCCCCAGTCGCCAAGATTGGACTGGTAAGTCTGGGAGGCTGGCTTTTACCAAGACCCCTCCATCCCCACCCAGTTGGTGGAACACACTTTGAGAAACCTCTGAAGAGAGATTAAGGGAATCCCCCTTTGAGTCTTGGAAGTAGGGCCAGGACCACAAAACCCTCCACTTAAAGACACTGTGCCTAATAACACTTTGCTGAGCCAAACATGGTGGCCCATGCCTGTAATCCCAGCAACTCAGGAGGCTGAGACAGGAGGATGGCAAGTTCAAAGCCAGCCTCAGCAACTTAGCAAGGTCCTAAGCAACTTAGCAAGACCCTGTTTCAAAATACAAAATAAAAAAGGCTGGGGATGTGGCTCCATGGTAAAGCACTCCTAGGTTCAATTCCCAGTACCAAACAACAACAGAAAGGACTTTGCCGAAAAGCAAAAAAGTCTAACTAAAAATGCTTAGGAGGTAGGACTACAGCCAGATACAAATCAGGGGTTCTGGACGGGTGGATCCAACTTTGATGGGGCCTGAGCTCACACAATTCAGAGAGCCTCTGTAAGAAACATAATTCAAAATTACCCCCCAAAATCAATACAGGGTCCAGTGGGCCACTTGGCTGGCTTCCCAGTACCTCCTGCAGGTCCTCATTCCTGCTTTCTCACGAGGCTTCTTTTCCTGATATTGGGGGGTGGCCAAACTGGAGGGGCCCCTGTCCTTTCCCATGAGGGGGGCAGATTTTAAGCCTAAACTTCTAAGGAAATCAGGCACTTGGAGGCCAAGTATTCATGTCAACCCATGATGGTTAGGTGCTGACCCTTCTATCAGCAACTTAACCACACCTCATTGGGCTTAAAATCTGCGGCCCCAGAACAGGTACACTCCACTGATGTTGCTAAACCTGCCCTCAGTCTTTTTGGGGTGCAAACTGGCCACATGCAAAACACCCCGAATCCACATATCTCCCATGATTCAATAGTTCTATATGCAAATCTTCAACCCAAATGCCATCCAAGTCAACGAGCAACCCATGCAGGGACATTCCCAGCAGCTCATTTGTGACAGGAAAAGAGAACACTGTAGCTCGTAACTGTTACGCATTCCTCATTTTCATGTCCCAGCACTGTCCCAGGGGCTTCACAGGTCTGAGTGAAGCCCACAATTCTATGAAATCCACTTAGAGAGAGGGAACATGACCCAGGAGTGTGCAGGTGTATCAACTCTCCAAGGAGGGGAAAAAGCCTTGCTTTTTAGCATTTGCTTATTTCCATAATGTAAATGTCCCACCACAGCTAATTTCAAGTTACCTATAGTTTAGCAATTAGTTCCCAAATTTTCTGAATATTTAGCAATTGGCTCTCACAGGCCAAGTTTCAGCTGGCTCTAGCCTATCATTGAACTTGCAGCACAGAAGGTCCAATGACTTAGCTTGATGTTGATGAATGACAGTTGGAGCTGGAAATAGACATTTAACTTTGGAATTCGGGCTCTCACCACCACTCCATGGACCTGTGCTGACAATAGGGAATGGCTACCATCAACACCCACAAGGGAACCCTTAGACTCACATGCAACCCAGAAAGGCTTTGCTAATGGACCACTTAGAATGTGCTGGGCAACAATGTGCGATCCTTACAATAATCCTCTGAAGCCCATTTTTTTGTTGTTGTTTACACTGAGGATTTAACTCTGGCATGCTTTACCACTGAGCTATATCCCCAGTCCTTTTTAATTTTGAGACAGGGTCTCACTAAGTTGCTGAGAGTCTTACTTAATTGCTGAGACTGGCCTAGAACTTGTAATCCTCCTGTCTCAGCCTCCTCAGTCATTGGGATTACAGGGAGGCACCACCACCCACGGCTATGAAGTCCATTTTTATTAAGGTCACCCTAAATACTAAATGCATTGATTGCATAATTTGAAGGGGGTTGCAGTTTCCAATTAAACAAAGAGAGGGGCAGCTCTGATATTTGTATCTTGCAGCTTCTTATTCTGCACAAAAAGGCTGCACAGCTATTAATTGGTGGGGGTGGGATCCCAACCCCATCAGCCTGGTTCCAGTGTCTTATTTCTTAACTACATACAATGTTAGGTAAAAAGAGGAAAGCGACCAACACTACCGACTCTCAGCAGTATGCAGAAGTGAACCTGGAAATGGACAACGCAGGAAAGCCTGTGAACTCTGAACTCAAAGTCAGACAAGCCTGGGTTTGGAAGATTCTCCATCGCCGAAGTGTGAAGTGAGGCACGTTACCTAACACTCCTGGCTTCAATTCCCTCCCACGGGGCTGTTCTAAGGTAGAAAGAGAAGCCACAAAAGGTAGTGGAGAGCCTCTGGCCCACATAAGCGCTCTGCGAGTCCCAGCTATTGAAATGAACCAAAAGAATAAAAGGACCGGAATCAAGGGCATGATTTCATCTCCACCGTGGGTTCCTTATCTTGCCAAGTTGCCCCCAAACTGTGGCTTAGGCTGGTCCAGAGTGATGGCCAAGGTGAATACTTAGCCATGCCAGAATTTCGCTGGCGTGAGCCGCACAGGTGTACCTGCTCCATCCCGATGTTCAACCACCTTTCGTGGCCCCAATTTCTGGTTCCAGTTGCAGAACCGCAAGTCGCGGCCGGGGCTGCCGAGCAGGCTGCGTGAGGTCCAGCCCCTCCGCCCCCGGGCGCGGGCAGCCTTCCCACCACCGCCGCAGCGGAGGCGGAGAACTCCACCGAGAAGGGAAACCCGCCCGCGTTCTGCTTTCGGAATCTGGATCCCACACCGCCCCCGAAGTTTGGGGGTGTTTGGATCTCCTTTTTCTCCCAGACCATCACTAAAAAGAAAACTGCTGTTGTTCCCCTTTCGACCAAACTTCCTCCCCGGGGCGTCTCTCGAGGCTCAGCGCTCCCGCAGCGGCTGGGACCGCGGCGCGCGAACCCCAGCACAGAGAAGTGGCGGGTCGGCCGGGGCTCCCGTCGGGGCGGCCCCGCCAAGCCGCGCCGGAGCCCAGGACGCAGGCAAGGATGCCCAGCGGGCAGCGCCCGCCCGGCCGGCTGCTCGCGGTCCCTCCCCGCGCCGCGACCCCAGCCCGCCGGCCCCGCGAGCCGCTTACCTGACGGCGGCCGCTTCCTGCTCAGCCGGCTCACAGCGCGGTTGAACATCGCCGCGGGCGCCCGGGGAGGAAGGAGGAGCAGCCGGGCCGCGCGGCGGCTGAGCCCGAGCTGGGCGAGGAGGAGGGCGAGGAGGAGGAGCCCGCTCAGCGCCGCCCCGGCGCCCGGCCCCCGCCCGCCGCCCTCCTCTCTGCTAGGCGCCGCGTGGCGCGCTCGGTGCGCCCTTCCCGCCCGCGCCCGCCGGGGCCCTGGGGCCCGCCCCCAGGTGCCAACACGGGGCAGGACCACCCCGGTGACCTCCACCCCGCGCCTGGCCTGGGGTGCACACCCCCGGAGGGAGCTCACGCCGCCGCGGACTCAGGAACCCTGCCAAGGCGGTTAGCGCATCCCAGGGCCCCTGACCGCGCGGCCGGGCACGCCTGAGATGCCACCCCTCCGGCTTTCCGCTCCCTCATCCATCCCGGGAACCCGCCCTCTCCTTGCAGCCCCGGAGAAACTGGCCCGGCGGCGCGGGCGCACCGAGCTTCATGACTGACAAACGGGGTCACGTCCCAGATCACCGGGAAGCGAAGCCTCGCAGTTCTGCGAAGTACGTGCGCGGCCTGGCCGGGGCCTTGGCCTCCACCGGGCATGCAGGATCTCTGCGCGCCCTGGCCTGCCCGCCGCCAGACTCTGTGGGTGTTGGGCCTCCCCAGGCCCCAAATGAGGAGTGGACGTCACCCGACCCCGGCCACGGAGCCCCCGCGGAGCGAACCAGCTGCCGCGGGTGGGCGCCCTCTCCCGGGCCATGCTGCGCGGGCGCCAAAACTTAAGCATCTTCTACCCTTCATTTTGAGGCTCCAGGGGCAGATCTCAGGGAATTCTGCAGGAACCCCTGGAGTTCGAACACATCCCTAACTTTGGGGACACTTGGGTACAGCTTCAGGCAGGACCTTTGCGCTCAACGAAAGGAATCACTCATGTCCCCCAATGCTCCCCTCCCTAGTCTCCTCTCCCCCTGCTAGTCACCTGCTCAGCGCAGCCTCCAGCTCATTTACTTTCTCATTTCTTCTACAAAACTGCCAAAGAGGAGGTGTCATTAGCCCCATTTTCTTGAACATTTGGTTTGCAAGGAATTGTCTTTCTGGCGAGTTTTGTTTTTCTCCTTGTGTATCTGGCTTTGTCTCTAAATTGGTCTTTATTTTTAGCTGTACTAATTGCTATTTTTCTAAACCGTTCCCCAGTCGTCCCCCCACCCCCATTCTTTGCCGTATTTTCACTAGTTGGCACTTTCTTTTATATCTTCTATTCTGAGCTTCCCATTCTGCTCGGTTTTCCTCCCCCCCCCCCCCCCCCCCCATTCCCAATTTAACCCCGCTTGGGCCTCTGTGGTTTCTTCTCATTTGTCCCTTCTCTCAAGTTGTTTTCCTGAGTTTTAGGCAGCACCGTTGCCTCCTTGGCTGGTGGTACAGGATTTCCAACCTTGTGAGGTTTCCAACTGCGACTCAGAGCCCACAATGATGGAGGACAGTGTTAGAATCTAACTGAGAAACTGAGCTTTACAAACACTTTCTTCCACCCCAGCTCAGCACATAATCTTGGTGACTTGGTGGGCTGAGGCAGGATAGCAAGTTCAAAGCCACCCTCAGCAACTTAGCCAGGCCCTAAGCAATTTAATGAGGCCGTCTCAAAGTTTAAAAATTTTTTAATTTTTAAAAAGGGTTGGGCATGTGGATCAGTGGTTAATGCCCCTACATAAGCAGCAGTACCTAACCAAAAAATGCTTTCTTCTGTTGTTGGAGGACTCCAGAAACAAGTTTCACTGCATTGAAATAATACTTACCTAGAGGCCTACCTTTTGTAAGAGTAGGATCTTAAGTGCTGGTGGTGTCAGATCCAAATGGGATCTCTCATAGCTGGTGGTGTCAGATCCAAATGTACTCTCATAGTAATGACAGAATTTGTGTGGCACACCTTCAGAGAAAACTTCCCCAGAGACCAAGTCACAAGTAATCCTCACACAGGAAACAAGGAGAATGGCACTGGGGTAGAAGTTTGGCACAACCAGCCACATGTTATGCTAGTCACCAGGTACGCCCCACAGTATTTAACAACCCAGGCCTCGGACATGTCCCTCCTGAGCCAAGAATCCCAGACCCCTTCTCTCAAGTTGTTTTCCTGAGTTTTAGGCAGCACCCTTCCTAAATAAAGGGAAAATATAACAGCTTCAAATCACTTTTTCTGTCCTGTTAGCATATCATATAGTAAGTACAAAAATAAAGAACCATGGTGAAGGTTTAATGTACACGGTTTAAATTGTTTGGGGTACTGACCATCCTCATGAAACTGCTATAAAGACCTGCTCTAAGGCTCTAAAGTTTCAAAAGCCAGTTTTCAATGGTTTGTTGCAGATAGGTCGTGTGCAGAAGACCAGGAGAAAGGAGAAAGCCTCGTGGCTCCCAAAGCTCATCAAGCACACGCACAGGAAGGTGCCTGGGGTTTGCATTTGCATTGAAGGTGCTCCCCACCCAAGCAGCAGCACTCCTCCAAGTCCAGCCTTCACTCACAAACAGTGGCAGCCAGTATGGACCAGAGGACAAGCAGTTCAGTTCCCTTTCTTACCCTACTGGTCTCACCTTTGGTGAAATGACCTTCAGATTAGAGAAGAAGCAGGAGCCCTGGATGTCTTCAGATAAAGCAGAATTTCAGAGGGATCATCCACTTTAGAGGCCAGTATGTTTCATTCTACTCATGAACTTTAAAAACTTGGTAAGCTGTGAATATATTTTACAGTCTCTCTCTTATGATCTGAACATATGTAACCGACTATTCTAGGGCTGGGGTTGTGGCTCTGTGGTAGAATGCTTGCCTAGCACACGTTGGGCACTGGGTTCAATCCTCAGTACCACATGATACATAAATAAATAAAGGCATTGTGTCCCTCTATGACTAAAAACATTTTTAAAAAAAAAAGACTATTCTAGGTCATCGGAGGCAGAGGAGGCAAGTAAAACAAGAACGCAAGTGCACGTCCTGAGTGCATGTCAGAGCCCTGGGTACCAGCCCTCTTGGTTCAGAGACCAGCTGTGCGTCCTCGGGCACATCACAGCCTCATGGGACAGAACAAGGAAAGGATGACACCTACATTCCAAGGGTGTGGCGTTCAATAGCAACAAACAAGAAAGCATCTGGCACAGTGCCCACTCATGTAGGCGCACAAAAAATTACTGGAATCTGAGTTCTGAACGACTCTTCCTCCCTTTCCATGGCTGTTTTAATAAGTCATAAACTAACCTACAGAGTCAAAAGTGATTTTTTTTTTATGATAGGAAGTTGGCAGGATAGTGACAGTGTGATGCTCACATGGCGACAAGGGGAAAGTAAATTGTTACAACCTCTTGGAAAGTCAGGAGAGGAAGATGTGTTCAGATGCGTACTTGGCAACACGTCTGAGTCTTTGAAATGTTTCTACCCGCTGGAGCAGTGAATAACTCACAGCCAGGCATCTGTGCCAAAGGAAGAAAAATTCAATGCAAACATTTATGTGTATCATGATACTTTTTAAGTCGGTGTTATTTATTGTAGCTAAAAAGGCCCATTAAAAGAATGAGTAGCTGGGTGTGGTGACACAGGCCTGTAAAGGCAGTAACTCAGAGGCAGAGGCAGGAAGAGCATAGTGCAAGGCCAGCCTGGGCATCTTAGAAAGATCTTAGGAAAGAAGGAAGGAAAGAAGGAGGAAAGAAGGAAGGAAGGAAGGAAAGGAAAGGAAAGGAAAGGAAAGGAAAGGAAAGGAAAGGAAAGGAAAGGAGAGGAGGGAAAGAGGGAGGATGGATAGAAGGAAGGAAAGGAGGGAAGAAGTGAAAGAAAGAAAAGGGTAAAAAAGGGTGGTGCTGGGGCCATGGTAAATCAGTGGTAAAGTGCCCCTGGATTCAATTCCCAGTACTGTTAAGTACTTATGATGGAGTACTTAACAGTTGTGAAAGACCATCTAGTGGTGTTTGTGCTTGCTTATGAAGAAGCTTTCATTGAAAAATAAGGATACAAATATAGAGAAAATTTTCTGGGGCTGGGGGAGGAAATACCTTATATTTATATGTACAAAGTTAGCAGTTAACTATACCAAGATATTACTAGTCTTTACGTCTGGATGACAGGATAATGGGTGGTTTAAATTTTCATTATCATATTTCCTGTTTTGCACAATGTCTGTGGTGTACATATGCTTTTCAATTGGGAATAGGGGACCAGTAATTAGAAACCAGTGGAAACCTCACTAGGATTAAATGCTGCAACATGAGTTTTCATTCTGAAAACTCTCAAGTTCCCATGGAAGAAGCCAGCAGAGGACTGCCTTTCCCGTCTTTGATCTCTGTCAGATTTCCAGTCACACATTGCTGGCATATCACAGCTGGAGGGATCCATGGAGGTCAGCATCTCATGCTGCAGATCAGGAAACCGAGGCCCACACAGCCGCTGAACCTGTCTAGGCTTCCTCCCAGGGCAACCTGGGAGCTGCTGCAAATGTCAAGAGGAGGGCTGACCTGGTGCGCTTTCCCTGGCTGGGAAGCATCACCCTGGTTGCTGGGTTGAGAGTCGACTTCAGCAGGCCTAGACAAAGGCCACTGCCGTGTCCCCGACCCAGGCCCGGACCGCGGCTCTGATGAGGGTGGCTGTAGTAGAGCCGCAGATGTCAGACACTGCTCTAGTGAAATGGAGCAACAGTGGTTTGATGTTGAATTTATTTTTTATTTCATTTACAAATATTTAATTGACAAATAAAAACTATATTCAAGGTGTACAGGATGATTTGTCCTAGGTGTATGTGTCATGGTCGTCACCGACAATCACCATCTAATTATTGAGCATCAGCACCCACACTGTACACTAGCTACCCAGAACTCGATCGCCTTCCAACTGAAGTGTGCACCCTTTGATCACATCTCCCCATTTCTCCATCTCCCAGCCCCTAGCCACCACCGTTCAACATTTTTTCTATGAATTTGACTATTTTAAATATCTTATGGAAGTAGAATCATAAGGTATTTGTCTTTCTGTATCTGGCTTATTTCATTTAGCATAACATCCTCTGATTTTATCCGTATTGTCAGAAACAGCGGGATCCCCCCACTCCTTGTGTGTGTGTGTGTGTGTGTGTGTGTGTGTGTTACTGAGAATTGAACCTAGGGGCACTCTACTACTGAGCCACATTCCCAGCTCATTTTATTTTTTATTTTGAGACAGGGTCTCATTAAGTTGCTTAAGGCCTCACTAAGTTGCTGAGGCTGGCCTTGAACTTTCGATCCTCTTGCCTCAGCCTCCAGAGTCACTGGGATTACAGGCATGTGCCACCACACCTGGTGCCAAAGAGGAATGAATATAAGGTATAAGATCCTGGACAAAGTGTGTCAGGGAGGAGGCAATAATGTAAGATAAACAAATCTCCACCAACGTGAATGTGTGTGGAGAAGCAGAGGCCAATTTATCAGGAGAAGGAGCCACCACCCAAATGCAGGCAGAGGGGGCAGTGGGAGCAAGCCAGCTGGCCATGCAGAGCCTCAGAAGAGCTCTGCCTGGGAGGCACAGACCACAGAAAGCAGGACAGGCAAGAGCTGAAATCAGGGGTCCGGACAGAAGTCTGTGTCAGCAGGCCTCAGGTCCCCTCCCACCCAGCCTGGCAACAGAATTATTTGGGGTAAATATTGAGACCCAGAGGCTCTGGCCTCAGGGGCCGCTGGCAGAGCTGAGGGTACAGATGAGCTCTGAACTTCAGGTAGAGAATCAAGGGAAATTACGAGGCCCTCTCCTTCCAGACACCTTCCTTGCAGCCAGAGAAAATTTAATGAAAGAAGAAAACACAACAGATATTAACATTTAGGGGTCTCTAAAGTTAGCACCACCCAATCACAGAGAAATACAGTCCAATAGCCTCTTTCACACACACAAAGCTTCCAAACAGCTCTGGACATTTCCTTCTCAAATATGAGGGCCATGCATGGATCCCCAACATGGAAGGAGTGCCTCTAACATGAGGGAGAGCGGAAGAGAGAGGTTTACATCTATAGAAAAGAAAGAGAGGTTGGAATAGAAAAATAAAGTGGAAACAAAACATTTTAATAAAGAAGTTGGAAGATAAAGTGAAGGAAGTGTAAAAATTAGAACAGATGAAGACATGCACTATAGAAGAGAGAAAAAAGATTAGAGAATCAATCCCACTAATAGAAGTTCCAAAAAAGACATTACAGAGAAAACATTGGACAGGAAATTAAAGATACATTTCAAGAAAATATCTCAGACAGAAGAAAACTCATCACAAACTGAAAGAGCTCACAACATGGACAAAATGACAATCTTACCACAAAATATGCCAACATGAAACGCCAAAACATAAGAATAATTTCCAAAAACTTACCAAGAGCATTCAGCTGGTGAGAGTACAAAATGGCACAACCATTTTAGAATGTGGTTTGGAAGTTTCTTTTAAAAATTAAATATGGCCAGGCGTGGAGGCAAACAACTGTAATCCCAGCACTTGGGAGGCTGAGGCAGGATAGCGAGTTCAAAGCCAGCCTCAGCAACTTAGTAAGGCCCTATGCAACTCAGTGAGACCCTGTCTCTAAATAAAATATAAAAAAGGAAGCTGGGGAGGTGGCTCAGTGGTTAAGTACCCTGGGTTCAATCCCTAGTACAAAAAAAAAAAAAAAAAGAAAAGAAAAAGAAAAAAATTAAACAAATGTATCTGTAATTCCACTACTAGGTTTTTACTCAAGAAAAATGGAAGCATATGTTCAAACAAAGACTTGCACAGGAGTGTTCTCAGCAGCTTTATTTGCAATAGTATTGGAAAAACTCAATGTCCATCAGCTGCTGAATAAGAAGAGAAAGTGTGGTATACACACCCAGAGGACACGACTCATCAATATAAAGGAATCACTGATACATTCGACAACATTGCAAAATCTCAGCTATTCTAGAAAACAAAAACAAAAACAAAATAGAGAAGTTTATACTATATGCTTCCATTTATAGAAAACTCTAGAAAAGGGAAGTCAAATCATAGTGACAGAAACTGATCAGTGGATGCTTAGGCATAATAGGGAATGGGGCATCAAGATTAGTTTGGGGCCAGGCGTGGTGGCGCATGCCTGTAATCCAAGTGACTTGGGAGGCTGAGTCAGAAGGATCGTGAGTTCAAAGCCAGCCTCAGCAACTTAGCGAGGCCCTAAGGAACTCAGTGAGACCCTGTCTCTAAATAAAATACAAAATAGGGCTGGGGATGTGGCTCAGTGGCCAAGTGTCCCTGAGTTCAATCCCTGATTAAAAAAAGAGAGTAGTTTGGGTTTTTGTTGTTATCATTTGTTTGTCTGTTTTACCACTGATCCACATCCCCAGCCTTTTTATTTTATTTTTTTATTTTGAGACAGGGTCTTATTAAGTTGCTTAGAGCCTAAGTTGCTGAGATTGGCTTTGAACTTGGGATCCTCCTGCTTCAGGCTCCCAAGTTGCTTGCAATACAGGCATGCACCACCAAGCCCAGCTGAAAGATGGATTTTGACGGGGCCCAAAGAACATTTCAAGGTGATGGATATGTCCATTACCTTGATGCAGTGATGGTTTCAATAGGCATGTATGTGTCAAAACTTAAATCACGCCAGGTGCGGTGGCGCACGCCTGTAATCCCAGCACTTGGGAGGCTGAGGCAGGAGGAACAAGAGTTCAAAGCCAGCCTCAGCAATTTAGCGAGACCCTAAGAAACTCAGAGAGACCCTGTCTCTAAATAGAATATAAAATAGGCCGAGTGCCCCTGAGTTCAATCCCTGGTTCCAAAAAAAAAAAAAACTTAAATCACATAATTTTTATATGTGCATTTCACTATCAGTTTTACCTCAATGAAACCTGTTTGTAAAATTATGTTTGTGTTGAGAATGTAAAATGGTGTAGCCCTTTTGGGAAACAGTTGGGCAGTTTCTCAAAAAGTTAAACATCAAGTTACCATGTAACTCAGCAATTCCACTCCTGTGTCTCTACTCAAGAGCAATAAAAACACAGGTCCACGCTAAAACTTGCACATAAATGTCTAAAGCAAAAAGTGGGAACTACCTAGGTAGCCATCAACTTATGAACAGATAAGCAAGAGTAGCCTGTCCACACAATCAAATAGTATTTGGTCATAAAATGGACTACAGTACGTGCATATGCTAAATATGGGTGAACCTCAAAAATGTTACACTAAGTGAAATAAAATCACAGAGATCATCAGATACTGTAAGACTCCCTTTATATAAAGCCCCAAATTGGGAAATCTGTACAGGCAAAAAGTAGATCCGTGTTTGCCTAAGTCCTGGGAGCAAAGAGAGAATAGGGAGTGATGGCTAACAGGTACAAACTTTCTTTTGGGGATGATGAAAAGTTCTCAAATTAGATCAAGGTGAAATTGCACAATTCTGTAAAAAAAACAAAAAAACAAAACTATTTGTATGCATCAAATGGGTAAACTTTCTGTTATATAAATTTTTTCTCAACAAAACTTAACTTTAAAAAATTTACATAAGAGTCAAAACAGGTCACGGACAAACGATCAGCAGTCAAAACATCCTGGGGGGCTGGAGATGTGGCTCAGGGGTAGAGCAACTGCCTCACATGGGCAAGGCCCTAGTTTTGGTCCCCAGCACAGAGACACACACACACACACACACACACACACACACACACATCATTGGACTTCTTGAAAAGCTCCTGGAGGATCTCTTGCCCTCCCCACACCCAAAAAAATGCAAAGAGAGAGGAAAAAAACAGGCTCCAGACTCCACATGAGAGAGGGGCAAAGTCCTGGCTACTTTGACAGTGTGTGGCGAGTCTAGGAAGCGTGGAGTGAAGGCCAGCCACATCTGAAATTGGATGTCTAGAAATTTTCTAGATCTTGTGGGGTTCTTTCCCACTTTTTAAAATATTATTTTGATTTTAATTATTTTTAGTTGTAGATGGACACAGTACCTTTATTTTACTTATTTATTTTTATGTGGTGCTGAGGATGGAACCCAGTGCCTCACCCGTGCTAAGCAAGTACTAGATCACTGGAGCCCCAGCCCCAGCCCCAGCCCTAGACATTGTTTTGAAAAGCATTTGATAAATCTGTTACTGTATTTGATAAAAATACGTGACAAACATAGAAAATAAAGCAAAGAAAAATCAAACAATTATTAACTCCAGGAAAAAAATGTGTACAAGAAAGAAAATAACCCGAATATACTACTTGTGATCATTATTTCTATAGCCATAAGTATCTGAACAACATGAACTGACAACTAGACAGGACTGAGGAGAGGAGGAAGGGAGATACTAAACCTCATCTATCACAGTGGGAAGGCGGCAGAAAATTCTGAAGTTGTTATATTAAGAATCAGCAGCAAATGTGGAGGAACACCTCAGAAGGAAAGGCTATAAAAGAAAGATGGTAGCCGGGCGTGGTGGCGCACGCCTGTAATCCAAGCGACTTGGGAGGCTGAGTCAGGAGGATCGCGAGTTCAAAGCCAGCCTCAGCAACTTAGCGAGGCCCTAAGCAACTCAGTGAGACCCTGTCTCTAAATAAAATACAAAATAGGGCTGGGGATGTGGCTCAGTGGCTGAGTGTCCCTGAGTTCAATCCCTGGTTCCAAAAAAAAAAAAAGAAAGATGGTAGCTTCTGAGGAGGAAGACTGGGAGAGAAGGGAAGGAGTGCTGCGTTTCAAGGACTTAGTGCTGTTTGACTTTTGAAACACACACACACACACACACATACACACGTTTAAACATAAAAAAGTATTTTCATTACAAAAGTCTATGGCCATCATATAACAACTTGCAAATGTTCCTTATTATTAAGAACAAGGGACATTTTGTGAATAAGCCCCAAAGACAGAATTCAATTTTTTAAAAAATCTGTAAACTATTTTTTATGTAATTTATGTAATTTTATGGAAAATAAAAATTGATTTTTAAACCTTCTAGTAGTCACCACTTGCACTGTCCGTAACAAGAGGGAGAAGACTTGATACCACCAATAATAGTGTTATGGTTTAGATCTTTAATGCCCCCCAAAGGCTCACAGGCTTGGTCCCCAATGCAGAGGTGAGGCCTTGGGGAACTGTTTGGATCATGAGGGCTCTGACTTCAGGAATGGATTAATTCATTTATGGATTCACAGCTTAATGGTTCTTGGGGGTGGGGCTTTGTTATAAAAGCTAGGTGGCTCTCTGCTTCCTCACTGCCAGGAGCTGAGCCTCTGTGCCCCACCATGTGATCCTGCCATGATGTTCTGCTTCTCCACAAGACCTAAAAGTAATGGAGCCAGCCAACCTTGGCTAAAACCACGAGTGGAAATAAATGTTTTCTGTTGTTGTTGTTTTTGTTTTTGGTACTGGGGATTGAACCCAGGGACACTCCACCACTGAGCCACATCCCCAGGCCTGTTTTGTATTTTATTAGAGACAGGGTCTCACTGAGTTGCTTAGGGCCTTGCTAAGTTGCTGAGGCTGGCTTTGAATTTGTGATCCTCCTGCCTCAGCCTCCCAAGTGCTGGGATTACAGGAGTGTGCCACCGCGCCCAGCAGAAATAAATGTTTTTCTAAGTTGAATATCTCAGATATTTTGTCACAACAAAGAAAAACTGATTAAAACTGCCTAAGAGCTAAATTTCACTGAGTACTTAGTAAGTGCTTGACTGTTCTATTTTAAATATTATTCTTATTAAACAACCTCTTCCAGGGGTCTTGGTTACTACCCAAGACTGCCTCTCATGGTGGTAAGAATACCTCCAACAAGGCAGGCATGGTGGTGCATCCCTGTAATCTCAGCAGCTCAAGAGGCTGGGGTAAGAGGATCACAAGCTCAGAACCAGCCTCAGCAGCTCAGCGAGACCCTTTCTCTAAATAAAATTCAAAAATGGGTTGGGGATGTGGCTCAGTGATTAAGAAACCCTGGGTTCAATTCCTAGTACTGGAAAAAACAAAAACAAAACAAAACAAAAAAACCTCCAACAAGTGACACTGTGGTTCTTCATGGGGTGAAAAACATAATTCACACATTTTTTTTTAATCTTCACTAAAACTTATGATATAGGAAATCATGGATAGAGAAACAATCTATGAGATTTGGAGACCTACTCAGTGTCTCAAGTACAAGCCAAAGACCAAGGCTCAATTCAGGGCTCTTGGCTCCTGGAGACAACTCTACATAATGGCCCTACACTCATGGGAATGCTTTTCATAAAAAGCTCACTGTCTCAGGTATCTCACCGTGACACTGTTTCCTCATGCCATTTTGAAATGTTAAAGGAAAAAGGGGTCTGGGATTTCCAAAAATCTTAATCTAGTCTTTTCCTCAAATCTTAATACAAAAACGTCCTCTGAAAAGCAAATCGGAGGAAGTAAAGGTGCAGTTGTGCACGCACACCCACACACCCTGGGTTCAATCCCCAGGGCCAAATAAAAAAGAAAAAGAAAATGACCACAAGAATCAACATTTGGGAAGAGGATTACAGACGACTACTTTTAAAGACACACATTTTGTGTTTGGAATATATATCTTTCTTGCTTAAGAATCCCACCCTATAAAAGTAAATACATTACAAAAGTCTATGGTCATCATATAATAACTTGCAAATGTTCCTTAGGGACATTTTGTGAATAAGTCCCAAAGACAGAATTCAATTTTTAAGAAAATCTGTAAACTATTTTTTGGGGTGGGGATACTAGGAATTGAACCCAGGGAACACTACCACTGAGTCACACTCCCAGCCCTTTCTATTTTTTGAGACAGAGTCTAAGTTTTTTTTAGGACCTTGCTAAATTGCTGAGGCTCATTTTGAGCTTGTGATCCTCCTGCCCCAGTCTCCTGAGCTGCTGGGATTAGAGGTGCGCACCGCCACACCCAGCATAAGCTGTTTTTAATTCATTAATTTATCCTTTGATACTGAAAAATATCGAAGTGTTTGTTGAGTTTTTTATTAAATGTCTTCTGGTTACCATCTATGCTTATAAACTAATCTCTAAAACTCTTTAAAACCTTTTTAAAAAATCATAAAACTCAACTGAGGAATAGTTACAAGGCAGTCCTTAAAAGATTTTAAAATGTTCTCATTTATGATTTCCAAGTACTTTTTGATTAGTCATCATATTTCAACTAAAAGCTTTTATACCTAACTTTATATGTAGTTATAGAAAATTTGTCAAAAAGATGAGCACAGGGATACACACCTATAATCCCAGTTACTCAGGAGGTTGAGGCAGAAGATCAAAGGCTCAAGACCAGCCTTGGCAATTTAGTGGGACCATGTCTCAAAATCAATACAAAAATAGGTAGGTGAGGTGGCACAAACCTATAATCCCAATGACTGGGGAGGCTGAGGCAGGAGGATTGAGTGTTCAAAGTCAGCCTCAGCAAAAGTGAGGCGCTAAGCAACTAAGTGAGACCCTGTCTCTAAAAATAAAATACAAACATAGGGCTGGAGATGTGGCTCAGTGGTTGAGTGCCCCTAAATTCAATCCCCAGTACATACATAGATACATAGATACATAAATAAATGGATACCAAGTAAAAAAAAAAAAAAAAAAAAAAAAAAAAAAAGACAGGGACTTGAAATCATATTTTTTCCTTAAATTTTAGCAAGTTAGAAACTTCCCTGAATCACTGATTTCTTGATATACGTTGGCCAAGTTCTCAGGAAATGTACTTTGGCTCATGAGTTTGATATTTTATCAGGTATTAATAGAATATAATTCTTATTAGTGACTAAGAGAATTTCTCACTCTAAAGAAAAAAACAGTTGCAATAACATACAAAACGATAATTCAGATTTTGAAGATACCCCAGAATGGAAATTTGTGTGTATGTGGATGTGTCTATGCACACATACGTATATGTGCACACATTACACATATCCCTACAGATGAAATTGTAAGCAAGCTGCAAAGCCAAGGGTTGTCAGCACTTTAGACAGTCTGCAAAGCTTTCATCTCTCGAGGGAAGGCATTAATTCCACAAAGAGATTTAGCAACTGTCAAATCCAAAATTTTAAGCCCAGACACCTTTCCATAGGAAGTTACCTTTATGAGGACAAAAATACTACAAATTTCTGGTTATCAGGATCAGGGCAGGAAAAATCCATTAATGGTACTCAGTTTTATATGCTTCCAGTCATAAATACCAAAATTAACAACTGTAAGCCCCACAGATTTACATAACAGACTATCAGGTGTCATTTGGATCCAGCCCATGTTTTGAAGGAATGCAGAGATACAGGTAAAGGTCACTGCCAGGCACCATTTACAACTTGAAGCAATCTTTCCAGCTGAGGCTCTCTGTTCTCAGACACTTGCCCTCAACTTTGATGAGTCAGCGTCACCAGAGTTTTTTCTCCCTTAACATACACAACAAATTCTCCAAGTGCCACCTTGAAATTATGGGCTAACTGGATACACGGTGTCTGAAGACTATAGATTGGCATCTGCTGTAGTTTGCAGACATTTATAACTTAATGACAGTGCTGAGATTGCTAAAGTGCTTTATTTCTTCATGTCTTATATTATTATCACATAAATGCCAGTAAAGTCACTTTAAAGCATTTGATGGAAAAGGAAACCACCAGCAAGATGAAGATTAGCGTTACTGCACCTCTTGGCTACGGTGAGTAGCGCTGCTATAAAGACAGATAGGCAAATACCTCTTTGAGAACCTGCTTTCAGTTCTTTTGGACAGATACCCAGAAGCGGGTTGCTGAATCATATGGTGATTCTATTTTTCAGTTTCTAATTTTTTTGGTACTGGAGATTGAACTCAGGGGCACTTAACCACGGAGTCACATCCCCAGCCCTTTTTATTTTTTATTTCAAGACAGGGCCTCATTAAGTTGTTGAATCTGGTCTGGCACTTGCCATCCTCCTGCCTCAGCCTCCTGAGTCGCTGGGATTACAAGGATATACTACCACACACAGTTATTTTTAATTTTTTGAGAGACCTTCGTACTATTTCCCATAGTGGTAGTACCTTTACATTTCACCAACAATTCATGAGGGTTGATTTTTCCACATCCCTGTCAATATTTATTTTCTTTTTACATCCACAGTAAAAGGTTTCCAGTTATTTAAAACTGAAAAAAAAAAAAAAAAAAAAACCCTAATGTTTTTCCAATATTAAAAAATGTATGTTACTAACCAGGTCACTATTCCTAGAACTGGAAAAAAAAAAATCAGGCGATTTCAAGATCTTTATTAACTTAGGCTTCCATATATTCTTTTTTAAAATTTAGTTTTGTTCTTATTATTTTGTAAAAGTGGGACTAGGACTTTCGATCCTCCTACCTCAGTCTCCCAAGCCCCGCCTGTTCTTATCCTTGTCACTAGAAACACAACTTACTTAATTCCTAATGAAGAGTCCATCAGGGCGCAGGAGTAAGGGCCCATTCAACCACACACAGGGAAGTGTCAGAGTGAATGACGTGCATGGGAACAAGGATATGTGTGGCAGGGGCAGAAGGCAACTCTTGCAGACTGGCTTCCCTCTTGAATTTCCTTTCTGAGATCCACCACAAGCACCTTCAGGATCCCACACTAGGAGCTCCTTAATGGAAACAAAACTTGCCTGTTCTCCAAACCAGTTAGGAACTCAGTGGCTCCCTCGACTCTAGGTCTCCAGGGTACACTCTCAATGGTCCAGTTGGCATTGGGAGATAGCAACACCTAGAAACAGAAGTTACAGCAACTGTACCTTGGAATAGAGGCCCACTGCTGCTTCCTAGATCAAAACATGTACTTCATTTTAACAGATGTAACCAGACTGCTGCTCCAAGTCTATACACAATGCTTTTATTTCTTTCTGGCCCCAATAATACTTATTCAATTCCTATGCCATTTATTTGTAATAAGCACTAGTTTGAAAATTTATCTCATACAAACTCATTTGTTCACTCAACAACTATTCATTAAGCATCTAATAAGCAGGCACAATCACAGTGGCATAAGCAACAAATGAAATATGCAAAATTCCTAAAGCCCTGTGGAATTTATAGTCAGGTAGAACATCATTAAGCAAATAATCACACATCATTTTAAGGACTATGAACAAAAAATGAAGGGACAATGAAAACGTAACTGATGGGCTCTTTTTTTAATTTTTATTTTTTTTGTTCTAATTGGTTGGGCTCTTACTTTACGTGTGGAGATGGAGCAGTCAAAACTTTTCTGGGAAAAAAATGCAAGCTGATGAGATTGTCCAGGTAGGCAGTGCGGAAGAGTGTTTTATGTTAGGAGGAAAGTGCATGTCACAGTCCCAAGGTGGGACAGCTCAAGAAAGAACTGAAGGACGGTCGGGGTGCCTGGAGCTTGCTCACAAAGGAAGAAGGATGGATGCATACCTGGTTGTGCATGGTTGTAAAGCCATGTCAACAACTCAGGGTTGTGCGTAGGGACAAGAGGAAGTCACTGGGGCTTTTTGGGGATGGACGTGTGAGTGGTTCAATCTCTAGCATTATTTTTAAAAACTTTTAATGCAACCATTTATAAAAGAATCTTTTAAGATTTATTAAGTGAAAAAAAATATCCCAGTGTATATAACATGTTTTCGTTTCTGGAAAAATTGGAGTGTAATTGTTTATACAAGCAATCCTCTCTGGAAAGATACAGGACACTGGTAATATCTGTGCTAATTTGAGTGAGAAAGAGGTAGCTAGGAGAGGCAAGTGAGAGGAAAAAATTTAAACTACATTATATATTTTTCTTATATTATTATACATGTATTATTGGTACCTTTTTAATTGTATAAAAATTACCTGTGTAACAACAAATTATTACTAAAAAGTCACTTTGGCTGTTGTGTAAAGAAGACTGGAAGGTTAAAAGTTAAAGGAAGATACCAGAACAAAAATAACTGAGAATAAATAATAATAATAATAGTGTCGTCAATGTAGGGGACAACTGGAATTTTCATAAAATGTGAGTCTAAACCAACGTAACCAGTTTGGAAAATTGTTGGGTAAATCTATTACAACTGATGAGAAGACATATCCTATAACCCAGAATTCCATTCCTAGGTACATACTCAACAGAAATGTCCTGTAACATCCCCCAAAGACATTGATGAAAATGTCTAACAGCACTAGACACAATAGCCTCTAAATGGAAAGGCAAATGTAGAGTGGACAAACTGTAGCACAAATAACCTGCAGCACCGAAACGGTTACATGCAACATGGAGAGTCATAGTATTAAGTAGGCCAGGTACAAGAGGATACCTGCAATTTCCATTTACATAGTTAAAAAACAGGCAAACTAATCTGTGGTCATGTCAGTCAGCCTAGTGGTTACCTCAGGAGAAGAGCACAAGAGGCTCCTGGGGTCCTGGCGGTCGTATTTTCTGATCTGGGTGACATTTACATGAATACATTCACTTTGTGAACATTCTGAGTTATACACATAATATGGACTTTTCTAACATTTTATTTTTAAGGCATGTGTATGTGAAGGTAAGGTAAGATACTGCACGATGCGGGTGTTGCTCAGTGGTAGAGCACTTGCCTAGCATGCACAACGCCCTGGCTTCAATCCCCAGCACAATAAATAAATTAATAAAATACAATTTAAAGCCTATTTGGCAGCATGACTAGATTCAAGGCACACAGTTAAGACCCAACCAAAGATTGTAGAACATAAAGCTTTCAGAAGACATTTATCCTTTGTGATAGAAGACCAAATTTAAGACCAATACTATAAATCACCTGTTTCCCAGGATTGCTACAAGTCTTTCTTAACTTGGCTGATCATCATTTTCACCTAATTCTCACAATGAAGAAACTTCCTCCATGCTATCCAGTTTATCAATAAAACACTAAAACATACACTGAATTTAGATGTCTGTACTATACACATAATTGCCACTTCAACACTCTCCACTGTGTCACTTCCCATGGCTAGTTCCATTTTTGTCTGTTATACTTAGATATTTCCCATCCAGAAACCCAATTGTGCTGTGCTGGCAAGACCCTCTTCCCAAAAAGTAATCCTCCCCAAGCTTCGCTAGCACTGATGCCCAGCACCACCCAGTCTTAAAATCAAGAGAGCTATGCAGAGGCAGTGAGGGCTGCTACCTGGCACATCCAGGTATTCCAATTAGAAGTGCAACCTACCTTTGAAAGATGCTTGGCAAACTATACTGGGTAGCAGTCAGAGGTCTGCTCCAAAAACCTAGTTTTTCTACGACCATGGGTTTTCTTCTCCTAAGAAAAAAAGGAACCCAGGCCAATTAATTGTATTTCAGACTACCTTCACCCACAACTATGGAGCCCCAGAATCTGTACTTCAGGAAGTAACCAACTGATTAAGTTGTACTCAAATAGAACACCAGGTGGTGTTCTGGTTTCAAGAGGGAGGCTAAAATACATGTTCACTCTCACTTCCTCAGTCACATTCATGCATTCAATATTTACTGATCATCTACCACAAGTCAAGTACTGTTACTGGCCCTAGGATTTGTGTATTTAGCAAAAAGAGAAGGGACAGGGGGTGGAGAACCCAGTGTACCACTTCCTTGGCACTTACATTCTAATGGAGGTGCCAGACACAATCAAAGATATTAAAAAAAGGAAAAGCCATCAGGGGATGAGGCTACTGATTTTTTAAAATAAAATACATCCTTGGATGTGGATTAAACATGGATTTTAAGGTTATTCTAATCCCATAATTTTATTGCAAATGCTGTTATTTTAAAACAGTAAAATTTGCCCACTTTCTAATACAAGACATATAGAATATACATTACTAAGTAAAAGTACATCCTAATGGAAACTCAAACTATCAGGGCCAACTACCAGCAAAGATGTTGATAATATTTTATTCTTAATAACATGAATAAGACTCCCAATCTTCTTGATAAAATAAGTCATTTTAAACCAGTAATTTTGCCTATCAAACCCAACTAACTAATCCATGAAGAGCTTACTATCCCTGCCCAGGCCAATGTCAGTGTTCTCCTGAATCAAGGGCTTTCTTCTTCAGTATTCTAGTTACCACTCCTTTCCTAGTCCAGATCTTCATTAAATAGATACAAAGCATAAGCTAAGCCATATGCTAAAATATAACCTAGCCAACAGAATCAGTTCAATGTTTACAGCTTTACTCCTTTTCTAAAGGAAGCAAGTTAAGATTTAAATGGGGATTCTCAGTATTTTTCAGCTGCATTAAAACCTGCTTTATTTTTGTTAAGCAAAAGCAATCATATATATCACATAAGGAACAATTCAACTCATAACTCTTAACCATTGAAGTAAAATGAATGTGAAAATCTGGAAGGTATACAATATCAACCCTCAGACCATGTACAGTTGCACACGACTACATATTTCATACCCACTTTGCCAGGTTATGGACTTCTTTTTAAAAAACATGGATTAAAAAAAATGTCATAATTGAGCAAGTTAGGGTATACCAGTTATATAAAGAATAATCTGGTTTAACTTAAAAATGCCTTTTTTTTTTTTTTTTGGTATTGGGGATTTAACCCAGGGGTGCTTTACCGCTGAACAACATCCCCAGTTCTTTTAATTTTTTTCACAGTGTCTCACAAAGTTGCTGAGGACAGCTTGAACTTGGGATCTCCTGTCTCAGGCTTCTGTTTTGCTGGGATCACAGACATGTGCCACCACACCTGGTTAAAATGCTACAATTCCACAGCATCACTCAATAACCAGGATTTTGCAAAATCCATCAGTTCATAAGAATGAAGAGTCAAAAGAGGTTCACTGACAAGTCAACCCAGCTGCAAGTTTAACTGGACAGCTTCACCAGGGGAGATTGCTTTTCAGCATAAGCACTTCAGTTTTGCTTTGTGAACTTTCCAAGTTGACTTGAGGACACTAGATATGACAGGTATGGGGTACACACTTGGAGTCCCAACTACTCAGGAGACTGAGTGAGGCAGGAGGATCATTTGAGCCTGGGAGTTCAAGGCCAACCTGGGCAACAGAGCAAGATCCTCTCAATAATAATAATAAGAAGAAGAAGAAGAATAGAAAGGGGGGGAGATGTTGAAAGGGGAAGAAGTATAGCACATTCAAGGCCCTGAGTTTGATCCCCAGCTCATATGGACACACATATACACATTAAATATGGATCATTTTCCAAAAGAACATCTGAGAAACAAAGTGTCAATTACTACCCTGATATTATAATCCTGCTTAAAAAACAAATCATGAAAATCATCTACATTCTCCCAAATAAAAGCATATATCTATTAAAGGTTCAATTATTGTTGATCCCCGATAAGGTAAAAAATACATATACGTAGTTCCCTCACCCCTATATCCTAAATTGAACATCTTTTACATTTAAGCAATTCTAAAACCAAAAGCCATTCTTGCCCTGAAAAAGGAGGTGTTTGCACAAAGTACCTTAAGAATTATATATAGTACCTCACCTATCTATGCTTTCAAAATGAACCCAACTTCAGTAGAAAACAGTTCAGGTTTCATATTAATATAGCATTTAGACACCACACTAATTTGCCACTTTTTCTTGTATTGAACCCAAGGGTGCTTTACCACTAAGCTATATCCCCAGCCCTTTTCATTTTGAGACAGGGTCTCACTAAGTTGCTTAGGGCCTTATTAAATCACTGTGGTTGGCCTTGAACTTTCGATCCTCCCGTCTCAGCCTCCTCAGACACTGGGATTACGGGCCTGTGCTACTGCACTCAGCAGAACATATTTTTAAAGCCATAATTATTCACATTTCTTGTCTATTTAAAAAATGGAATAGGGCCTGGGGTTGTAGCTCAGTGGTAGAGCGCTCGCCTAGCATGCATGAGGCACTGGGTTCGATTCTCAGCACCACATATAATAAATAAAATAAAGTACATTGACAACTAAAAAATAATAATAAAAAAAGGAATAATCAGCAATCTAACTTACAGTAACCTATATGAACATAGTTACTAGGATATTTTATCACTAAACACACTTAAGCAAAATCCCACTCATCTGAACCACTTAAGAGTAAATAAAGGAGCTGGGGTTGTGTTTCAGTGGTAGAGTGCTTGCCTAGCATTTGTGAGGCACTGGGTGTGATCCTCAACACCACATAAAAAATGATAAAATGAAGTTATTTTTAAAAAGGAAATAAAGGCTTTTTATTAAAAATAAAAGGCTAAAAGTTTTTGCATCTCTCCAAACATACCAAAAATGCAAAGTTAATGTTTATAATATATTAAGTAGAAGCCCACATGCTGAAGACTTATGAGGCATGCCTAATTCAAAAGTGTGTAGCAGAGGTAGGTGGGTGCAGTAGCACACACCTGTAATCCCACAACACAGGAGGCTGAAGCAGGAGGACTGCAAATTTGAGACCAGTCTCAGCAATTTAGACAGATCCTGTCTCAAAATTTAAAAAAATAGTAAAAATAAAAATTACTGGGGATGTAGCTCAGTGAAAAAGCACCCCTGGTCAATCCTTGGCAACCAAAACAAAACCAAAAAATCCCCCAAAACAAAAAGTCACAAGTGTCTAGACACTTTATATTTTTTTTCCCACTTTTTTTGTTTTGTTGTTTGTCAAGCATGATTTTTACATAGACATCACAAAGGATCAACCTACTCAAGCTAAAATGTTTTCCTATTTATGGACCCCAAACTAATGAAATTTTACTATCATTTCCAACAGAACACACATTTTAGAAGGATGCAAATTTCTATTCTTCCATATCGAGATTAAAATTTAATTTGATAGGGCTAATGAACTTTTAAATACATGAACAGAACACAAAAGTAAATCCTGAGTGTATGTACTTCTTACATCTTACTGAACCAAATTGCTTATTTCATAGTAGGCTGAAAGGTACAATTACATAATAAACGACAATAAGAAAAAGCCACTTATCATATAGACTAGTCTTTATTGAAAGACTTACTTTAACTGTGGTTTACAGCTTTGGCTTTAGTTGGCCAATCATTTTAGCCTCTCACTGCCAGTAGACATAAAAATCAAATGAGAATGGCATGGGGGAAATACTGGTAGAGATGATTTGAGCAAAGAAGATGGCAGGCAAAAATACATCATTAAAATAAATCTTGAAATAATTAAGAAACATTTCCTTGCATGCCAAAGAATCTCTGTTATTTTTAATGAACATGGGAAAGAAAAGACAACGATTCTTAGGCTCAAACTAGATCAAAATAGTGCTGACTTCAATTTGTGTTATAAAATAGTCTGTAAGCTTGACAGTTGTATTTTCTAAATGGTGCATCTTTCAGACAAGGAGTTTTATGTTTTAAAATTGTTTAATAAGAAATAACTTCAATTAACTGATCATGAAATCTTTTTCTCATCCAGATTAAGATGGAGGACAATTCAGTCACATGCTTACCATGGCAATATAACTAGTCTGGATAATTTAGTTAAATCACAGAATATACAACCAGGAAACACTACAGAGATACTTAGCTGTTCATTATCTCAATAAGCCACTTAATTTACTGGCAGAGGGGGAAAAAAACCTTGGAAGTTTAATAGGCTTTTACCAATAAAAAGAATCTTTAGTTGTTCAAGTTTCATAAATATTCGTGAACATTTTAACTCAGGAACATAATCAATGTGGATTCTTAAGTGTTCTCCCTAAAAATATAAAGTTAACTTTTCCAAAAAAAAAAAACATTATGAGCAAAAGAAACAAAGCTATATTTACTAATAAAAGAGTGCAAGTGCAAAAGATGAGTATGGTGGTTAAAACTAAGGTACTTCAAAAAATTTGGCTCAAAGATGAACTTGGGAACCTGTGAATTTTTATGGTGAATATACACTTGGCTATTTTTGTAAATGGGGAAAGGAAGAAAGTAATACCAAAATAATTGTGGCCATCAATATATAAAATCATTATTTTAAAGTTAATTATAAGATCTCAAAGGCTTAAAAAATGGCAATTTGTGGATGCCAGTTGCATTGTACTACTTAACTGTAAAAGGTTATTTTCTCATTTTTGTGCCCAGACCAACATTTTGAATACATTGCCAAAACATTTGCACCCCCTAGCTGTCACAATTTAAACACGCAGGATTTTGTCTATTTTACATTCCTATTTTATAGAAATTTGAGGCAGATTTTATCCACATAGACTGAAAAATACCTTGGAAGCAAACCTCAATCTTCTGCATATTTCCAGTTGATTCATTTACAAACTGCACACATACAACTCAAGCCTCCGTTCAGGCTTGTCATCTCATGCACACTCCC
Organism: Glaucomys volans; assembly: GCA_020662805.1. NCBI lineage: Eukaryota > Metazoa > Chordata > Mammalia > Rodentia > Sciuridae > Glaucomys > Glaucomys volans. The sequence continues at coordinate 391,213 of JAJEJO010000328.1, read as the reverse complement.
CACAAGGAAAAAAATTAATTAAAAATAAAAGTCACAACTTTGTGTACTATTTAAACTGAATATCCAATTATAAATTGGTACATCAAACTGTCTAAATAAGATGTTTTAGCAATCTCATTAAAAAAATTCTTGGGTAAAATATATCTAATTTTTAAAAACACCCCAAGATTTTTAAAAAACACTTGTGCTATACAACTTATAGGAACCTTGAAATTGTTTTACAGGTTTTAATCAAGGTATTTACATACCCAATAATGTAAAGCAAAGAACAAAAATCTAATTTCCAATGACATTTTAGAATGTACTAATCCATCAAAGATTTGTATTGAATTAAAATTAAGGCCTTTTCTGTGTAGTAATTTGTGTCATTTTAATTTTACATAGATAGCCAACCTTGGAAATGTCAGTCTTTAACATTCTTATCAATCCACTGCATTCAATGCAGTGGAGTGTGTTAAGTGTTACTTCAAATAATTACATTGCTGCTACTTCTATGTTGAAGCATGCTTTTTAAACACTGTATTCAATATTTACAATGTATATCATTTAAACGTCATGTAAAAGCACAAGTATGACTGTCTGACTTTAATACAAACACCATACTTGGAATTTCTCCCCAAAATGAAACGTAATATACTACAGTTTTAATAACACTTTCTGAAGTTTTAAAAATATGTCTTAATGTGGACCAACCAACATTTGCTCAAGTAACTCAGACAACGCTGTTCCTTATTTAGGCTGCAAATTTCAGTCTGGCTTCAGTTTCTTTTAGGCATAGAGAAAGTAAATATTCCTCCAAAGCGACTCCAAAATCATGTATTTCTTCTGAATATCACACTTTTTCTGCAGACTTCAAATGTGGTCCACCTCAGGATAGGGGAGGGGAGTATCAGTATTCAGGATGAACTTATGTGATTCCCAGTTTTTCAAGATCCTCCCTTTTTTGCTCTTTTAAAAACACAGTGAGTTAAAATACTGAACAGTAAGATAAAAATGGAATAGTATCTAAGAATCAAAATGTATTTACCCATTTCTCTTATTATATCAAAATTTGTAGTCAGAATTGTCTTTATTGACTTTATTTTAGTTTTTGTACACAAAGAAAAATCATGTTCATATCCATCATGAACAAAAACTTAAAAAGGCAGAACTAGAAGACATGTGTCCTTCACCAAAGCAAAGCTGTGCTAAAGGTTCCAAACATTTCAATTTTTAAAATAAATATTTTCATTTTCCGATGTCTACTTTCATGTCTTCAGAGTGTCACAGGAAATCGAAGCCTATCATGAATTACAATTTTGTTTAGAGTCCCAGCTCACTGTGTTTGGTAACTTGCCATACCATATCCAGCTTGGTTAGGAGGAGGTATTACAGGGGGAGGAGCTTGTCCTTGGGGAGGCTGAGCACCAAATCCACCCATCCAAGCAGCAGAAGGTGATTGACTTGGAAGAAAAAAAAAAAATCTTCAGCAAACACAAGACAAAAAAAAAAAAAAAAAAAAAAATCATCTATACATTTATAGAAAAATCAAGCAGTCCAATCACAGAATAAACAACTAGAAATCAACAAACTTACATTAAATAGATCAAAGAAATAAATGCTACAGTACAGAATACACATCTCACTGTTAATCTTAAAGTTTTGTTAGAACAACCATAATTAAGCACATTTCTAAAGAGTATCAAAAATGATTTTTAAAAAATGAGTATTAGACACATAATCTATCCAGCACAATGCATACATGACCTATGAACTTCTGAATTTATAAGAAATTTTAAAAACTCAAGTTAGAGTTGGAAAGAGTCTCACAAGAAGGAACCAGTAAAAATAAAGGTCTGGGCTGGTCTGGGAAAAAACTTGGAAGCAACCAACCCATTCTATCAACAACAATAAAAAGTAAGACATTTTATGTCACATAATTTTAGGGATTTCTCACATACACCATCCTAACATATCTAGACAAAATCTTTTTATATACACAAAAATAAAAAAATAAAAATATATTTAGAAATGCAAGTCAAATTCTACCATCTGCTTACAAAGATAGATCACACCAATTGTTACCCCAACTTCCCTTTCCATCTAGGTAAAGACAAGTAATTTTTTAGCATCAAAGTCACATTTCATTTTATTTGTTTCTATGTTTATAAACCAAATACCTCAATGCACATAATATAAATAGATCATCCCTAGGAAAACATATTTTTAAATTTCTTTTGTCAGAACTGTATCTGTGTCTACAATGGAAAAACTCCAACAACTTACTCTACTCCAAATCCTTGTTGATTCCAAGGTTGTCCGTACACTCCATAAGGCGGTACTTGCCACCCATTTGCCATATACTGTCCATACTGTTGTGGGTTTCCATATACTTGGCTCCACTGGCCCCACTGACTATAATCGACCTAGAAAAAAGCAAATTATTGTTTTAAGAAACAAGTAAGAAACACCGTATTTGAAGAAAGAGTGGGAGACAAGGAAGAGAAAAACTAAGTAAGCACCCTTATGTGAATAGGACTCTGTTATTTATCATTGTCTAAGTTTATTGGGGTGGTGACACCTGTGAAAAGAAAGTATTAAGATTCAGTTAATACCGCAAAATCAATTTTGAAATAGCATTAATACAATCAACTGAAAGTAGATATATGCTTTATTTTATTTACTGTTTATTTTAGTCTCCAAAGCTTGTATGTAGATATGTAAGATGGAACCTTAAAAAGTACTATGAAAAATTCAATTACCTGTTGGAAGTTTTTAGTCATATCAGGAGATTCTTTACCCCAATAGCATTTAACCACATGTCCTTCAATTGTAGTACCATTCACCGAAACAATGGCATGGGCTGCACTTTCATGGGTTGAAAATCTAAGAGAAAAAAATAACCATGTTTGTCTTTCAATACAGAAACTCATTAGTTTTTAACTATAAGTTGGTATTTTCCTTAAATTACATCATGTAGATAGTTACAAGTTCTACATTGTAAAGAAGTACTAAAATAAAAACTTAATTCCTTGAGAGAACCAAATAACACAAGATAAGGAATCAATCAAATGTAAGAGTAATAATGATATCACAGGGAGAATATTACCTGACAAATGAATAGCCCTTCTCTGGAAAAACTCTTATTTCCATAATTTGTCCGAATGGTGAAAATGTCTGTCTCATAAGCTGATCTATAAAACATAAACATATTTAAGGTTCATGTATATCATAAATTTAATACTAATAATGGTGAAGTGACTAGGAAAGCAAACACTGTACCTGTTAACCCAGAAGCAATTCCTCCACAATACACAGTACAATTTTTTGGACTTGACTGGTTTACTACATCTTCAAATCTCAACTGCTTAGTGTTGTCTATAGGCAGAAAGAAAAGAAAAATGCTGACTGTTATACAATGTTATAAAATTATCTTTTGGCCTGCAGGTGTAGCTCAGAACTATCGCCTAGCATGTGCAAAGTCCTGGGTTCGATGCCTCACACCATGCACATGATCTTATTAATTACTATACATTATTAAGATATGCCCTGGACTGGGGTTGTGGCTAAGTGGTAGAGCCCTCACCTCACATGTGTGAGGCCCTGGGTTCGATCCTCAGTACCACATAAAAATAAAATAAAGGTACTGTGTCCACCTACAACTAAAAAATATATTTAAAAAAAAAAAAAAAAAAAGGATATGCCAAGGAAGAAGAAAATGTAATTTTTTTCTCAATGCTATGATTTGCCATAGATTTGATCATAAAAATCAAGTGGTTCACATCTTTAAAAAAATAATCAAATCTCAACTGTTTTTAGATAAAATGAACTTCAAGACAAAATAATTCTTCCAACACTAATTTTAATATTAAGAAATAAAATCTTGTATAGAAATAAGTGATTTGTGAATAATCCATAATCTTAACATCTGTGGCAGGCATAACTTACTTTCTTGTGTACTTTTAGGTGCGGGTGGTTTACGTGTGGCCCAATTGGTTCTGATTTGCCGGCCACCCAACCACTGACCTCCCATATGCACAATTGCATTTTCTGCATCCTATGGAAAAAAAGAGAGAGAGAAAGAGCAATCACAAACAAAAAAGAATGGTATATAAAGTCGGTAATAAATAAAAGTTGGCACTGTTGGATCCAATAAATCTCATCAATAAATGTACTCACAAATGACAACAAATTAATGATTTGAACTTGAATTAATCAAAAATACTATTTTTAATTTGTTGACTGTAAAATACTAGGACAGCATTTAAGCTGATGTAAAGGAACATTTATCATAATTGAAATATGGGGAAAAAAATAATAACCCCACTGATTACCTAAAATGCAGGTTTTAGTTTCTCAAATACACACATTTTAATAAAAAAGGAAAACAGAAATCGCGCAAGACAAACTAATCAAATATCTTAATTTTTATAGTTGATTTATAATGTAAGATTTACTGAAGAAAATTTTAAAACACAAACAGTATGATCTAAATTGCCTATCCCTCAAAATCTATACTGTTTTCTATCAGTCATAGGATTATGACTATGACATGAGATTAAAAACATTTTAAGACAGAAGACTTCTAAATTATTATTCAAAATGCTAAAAAATTACTACCAATAAAAAATAAGTTTAAGGGCCAAGGATGTAGCTCAGGTGTACAGTGCCTGACTATTATGCATGAAGCCATGAGTTCAATTCCCACCACCACAAAACAAAAAGGAAAAAAGAAAAAAAGAAAAAAATTTAGATAATCCAAATCAATATGAACATGCGATTAGTCTATGCAAAGACAGAATATAACTCTGGCAATTTTATCTTACCAGATAAAATTTAAGTTGTTAAAACTGTTTTAAAACTATAGCCTAGGGTTGGGGATATGACTCAGTTGGTAGAGTGCTTGCCTTGCAAGCATTAGGGCCCTGGGTTCAATCCCCAGCACACACACACACACACAAAAAAAAACAAAAAAAACTATAGCCTACTTTATTATTGAATGTTACAATGTTGTTTATTGTAACAATAAAGCAAATGTTTAGATATTTTGGTACCTCTGTCTTTAAAAAGTTATACAAAAATCAAGAAAAAAATACTTAAATCTTCGTTTACATGACTGCTGTAGTCATTAACATACCAGTTTTTAAAGTATGGATAATTTCAAAGAAAGAATTAAAACTGAGATCATGATTTAGACGGAGTATAAGCTGGGCACAGTGGCACACACCTAGAATACCTGGGACTCGGGAGGCTAAGGAAGGAGAATGACCAAATTTGAGGCCAGAGTCAGCAACTTATTGAGACTCTCAGCAACAGTGACAGCCTCACCCAAAATAAAAATTAAAAAGGACCTAGGTTCAATCTCCAGGACTCCCCTTCCCCCCAAAATACTTGATATAACTTACTTTCCCCCTTCAAATTCTCAGATTAGTTAATTTGCCCTAGTCTTAGACTTTATTTCTAACAGATTTTACCTTCACTAATGCACAAATGCTATTGTAATAATTGTTCTTAAGAGCATAATCATCCTATCTCTTCTCAGCTATTTACTTCGATTTACGAAAGAATGAGTTATACTCTATTATGCAAAAAAAAATTACATGGAAGTTGGATTTATAGTTAACATCCAAGTACTTTCAAATTTCAGTTACTATGCAGTAACTAATGACTAAATTTGGAATTAAAGATTTTAATTGAGTTGAAAGAACGTACCAGTTTGTTGTAAAAAGATACAAAACCATAGCCTTTGGATTTTCCAGTTGCCATGTCTTTAACTACCCGGGCATCCCTGTGGAAAGAAGCACAGCTAAATGAGGGAAGTAAGAGTCACCCTCAAAATAAAAACTAAAAGGAACCACACACACTGTATTGTGAGCATTTTTTAAAATAAAATTCCAGTTAGCCCTAATTAACTACAGCCATTCCTGAACTCTCCCTAATGCTTCTTTACCTGTTAGAAAAAAGCAGTAGGACAAAAACATGTAATAAACATGCAACCTAATCAAATAGCCTGTGCTTTCTAAACTAAATGCTCAAATTTGAAGCTTAATAGGAACAATAGTTTCCTTTTCTAATATTCTATTTGCTAGTGTCCTCTAAGATTTACTGATTCTATAAATTACTGTAACAATGCTAACTACTTTACCATGCAATCTCTAAATAGTTAAATGTCTTCTGCCTAGTGATACAAAATATATGAAATATTAAAAAATTGAAAAAGAGGAAAAAATAGGAATTAAAAAGGCATACATGGCCTGTTAACAGATTTCTTTATTTTTCTTGGTCAATTCTCTATCATCATTTTGGAGTTTGGGCAGCTGTAAATTTTGAAAAATTGACATTTTCAGAAATTTAAGAAAGGAGAATAAAAAACTAACAACAATGCTAAGCACACCAGTACGAAAACAACAAATTTACACAGAAATTTTAGTGAGTAAGTTAAAATGATTGGAAATATAGAACTCCACTGAATATAGAATGTTAAAATGTAAATACTAAAATATGTATATATAAATAATGTATAATAAGAATAAATAGAAATGAGAAAAAAAATCTACAACTGAGTTCCAGTGTGCACAGTTCCTTGCAGTTAGCCTTCAAGATCCTGTCCATTCTTATGAGCAATTCTGCAAAATAACCAGAATGCTATTACTTTTAATTGTGACTTGGACTTTAGAAAACTGCAGGTCTCAGGTATAAATAAAGATTGAAAAACAGCAACCTGTTACTTTTATACTGATTTTTAAAACAGTACTACTTACCACATTTAGATTAAAAAGCAAAGCAAATATCAAAATAGAAAATTAATAATTAAATCTTTCCTTCAAATAAATTAAAACTACAGAACAACCAATTATATAGAGAAAAAAGTTGTTCTTAATTGAAACACATTTCTGTAAAGTAGTACTAAAACGTTTAATTTACATCTACAGGAAATATATCAAATACACTGATTTTAATTAGAAAGACAAACTGTGATAATAAATACTTTAAAGAACTTGTTACCATTTTTAATTTTCCAATACAATCAAGTAACAGTAAAATTTGAGCATAAATTTTGTTATATCAAACCATATTTATCCCCTCACTAGCAGAATCAAATATCACTAACAAAAACCATCTCTTAATTAATCCCACATTTATGATTCAGACATTGAACATTAATATTGTAATAGTACTACTTTTTACTTATAGCTAAGATATCAAAACACATTTATTATTACATTTAAACATGAACATTTTCAATTGAACCACAATATACCCAAGGATACACCTATTTCCCCCATTTATAAACTCCTCCAATAAAAGTTTAACACAGTATAACCACATTTGCTTTTTGTTAACCCATTTTTCTTAACCACCAAGTTGCAAAAACATTTGACAAAGAGTTTGACTTTTAAAGTTTTACCACCTAAACATCTGCTTCAAAGATAACAAACAGAATCACTTAAATTTTTAAACATATTATACACAGGATTATATGAAAACAAGACCCCAAAACATTAAAATGACAGTAACATTTGCAACAACATCTACTCAAAAAACAAAACAAACCAAAAAAAGAAAATCAAAAAACAAAAGAAGAATACACTAACTAGAGAAAGAAAATCTTAATTCCAATACAAGTTAATCATATATAATTTTGCCTATCACTGTTGAGTGGAGTACTGATCATGATACTTACGATATTTTACCAAAGGGGGCAAATGCTGATTTGATATCTTCTGTTGTAATTTCTGGACTCAAATCCCCAACAAACACATGGAAGTGATCTGAAATCAGAGTATTTGGTAATCAAATACTTAAGAAGTCAGCTACTAAATCTTTTTTAGGCAACACTAAGGAGGAAAAAAACCCTAGTTAAGCTGGTAATGCTGCCGGGAAAGTCTCAGAACTCTTCCACAGTAAAACGCAGCAGGAGTACTTACTGGAAGTATCTTTTTTCTGGCTACTTGGTGTTGTTGCCCAGTTTACTTTGACCTCCTAAAAATAAAGATTATATTTAATACAATTATTAGGCATGCCATTATAAATTTATAACACTTACCACTTAATAAACCATTTATCAAGCAGGATTATTTTTGTAAAAGCACTAGGCTGAATAAAGCAAAACCATCACTCAGCAGTTGAATATCTGTTTAAAAACTTGCTAGGAAAGAATATAAACATGCAAATAATATATGTACTCATAAGGTGTCACCGTTCTATTACCTTACCTTTCCCAAAATTTTTCTCCCATTCATAGCAGCTAATGCAGCAGCTGCATCTCTGTGTTCATAAAATTCCACAAAGCAATATGGGTCATTGCTTGTATGCTGCAAAACAGAAAATCCAACAGAAGAGTTGACCCTTCTGCTATCGGGTTGCTGAGAAGAAAATCCAGGAAAAAACATTACTGATAGCTAGGAATGTACAAGGTGAGATTGCAAAAGCTTATGAAAGCCTAACACTTAAAAAAAAAAAAAAAAAAAAAAAAAAAAAAAAAAAAAGATTTACAGCTAAACCTCACTTTGCGCCTCACAATACTGCTGTACCCAAACAGAAAGCAGTATGGAATCATCATCATGAGTATTAAACTAAAATATAGAATTCTAGTGAAGTATGTTAAATATAAAATAGATTAGGCCAAACTAAATCTCAGACTCAGATTTGATGAGGACCACTCCTTATCACTGCTCTCCTCTTTCCAAAGTTGTTATTATTATTTTTTTTTTAATTTTTAAATTTTTTTTTTTTTGTGGTGCTGGGGATTGAACCCAGGGCCTTGTGCTTGACAGGAAGACACTCTATGAACTGAGCTATATCCCCAGCCCCCAAAGTTATTTTTAAAGGGATATATTCTACTTATGCATCATAATCCTTCATAAACTGTATTCTAGGACTTCTATTTTTTTTTATGGAATACAGAATTGGCAGGGCACGGTGGCGCACGCTTATAATCCCAGCAGCTCAGAAGGCCAAGGCAGAAGGATCTCAAGTTCAAAGCCAGCCTCAGTAAAAGCTAAATAAAACACAAAATAGGGCTGGGAATGTGGCTCAGTGGTTGAGTGCCCCTGAGTTCAATCCCAGGTACCAAAAAAAAAAAAAAAAGAAAAAGAAAAAGAAAAAGAAAAAGAAAAAGATACAGAACTGAACCAACTTTATAAACTTCTCCTGATCAAAACCAGGACTGGTACTACAAATAATAAGCATTTGTGTACTACTACTAAGACTGTATGTATTCCTTTTCTGGATAAGAATAACAACAGAAAAACTCAATCTTCCAAAATGTACTGGAGATTCTACAAACTTTGAATGTGGTCTTCCAAAGCCCAGAAAATATACTAGTGAACTAGAAAATAACTGCCAAATGTGTCTGAATAAAATATTCCAATATTACAGGACAGTGATGGGGGTATTCTCAGAGGTAGCACACTTGCCTAAGCACGCACCAGACCCTGCATTTGACCCCCACACTACAGAAAAGGGGGGAGGAGGATCCAGGATAAAGCTATATTCTGTCATCACAAATACACCAATATACAAAAATCTTTGTTAAATATATGCTTGATAGTAGTTGGCAAATACATATTTGAAAAGAGAGTGAGAAAGTAGTGCTATCTAACAAAAAAAAAATTTATAACACAACCTATAATAGCACAACTGTACAAATATATTTTTATGTAAAATTAAAAACATTCATCACTCTTCAGTATAAAATGCTCTAAAAATGTAACGTTTAAAATGTGGAATTCTGGCCAGGCGTGGTAGCACATGCCTGTAATCCCAGCACTTGGGAGGCTGAGGCAGGAGGATCGCGAGTTCAAAGCCAGCCTCAGCAACTTAGAGGCCCTAAGCAACTCAGTGAGACACTGTCTCTAAAATACAAAATAGGGCTGGGGATGTGGCTCAGTGGTGAAGTGGCCCTGAGTTCAATCCCCAGTACCAAAAAGAAAAAAAAAAAGAAAGAAAGAAAGAAAGAAAGAAAGAAAATGTGGAATTCTGGGCTGACCTACAAGGGATAAAAATACCAGATAAAATAAAGACCTTTACAACAACTACTGTTTATCATTCCAGCAAAGTTTTAGAGGAAAGATCCAAAATAAGATGTCTAAACACTAGTGACAAAGCAACCAGAGGCAATTCCTTGAGGGGAAAAAAGTGGGATCATTAACATTGACAAGAAAACTATGGGCTCTCACACAAGAACCTACTGTCACAGCCATGTGAACACTGTTCTTAAGAGGTAGAGAAAAGAAATGGGGGGAAAGACTCCAAATAGAAATACACATTTAAGTTCCTCTTGTGAAAGAGTTAACATTTATCAGAAACATTTTCTGCTGGATATAAAGTCAATTAAAAAATGAAAGTTGTGCTGATCCATTTTTCCTTCTACTCCCCTCTCTCTTTGGCCCTGATGGTCTCTATGGGAAACACTTGATAATTACAGCAAACTATATGGGAGTCCAATGGTAGAACTATGGAAATCACACAGGCTTTAAACAACTAGTCTGTCCATGCACACTGATATCAAATTTATCTAACTAGTAGTAAGCCAAATCCTTGTGTGAATACACTGGACAGGAGTGGTTCATGTCCTGGTCAGGACAGCAAGAAACTTTATCACACTACTCAGAACTGCATATATTTAAAAACTTTTGAATTCTTTGCTTCTGGAATTTTCCATTTAATATTTTTGGACTGAGGCTGACTACAGGTAGCCAAAAATAAGGAAAGCAAAATCACAGATAAGGAAAGAAAGCTATACACATGTATTTAAATATTCACATCACATATACGCTCATATCATGCTGCATTTCATCTAAAGCACTACTGATTTTTTAAGTCAAATCCTAAGTGTCAGAGATGGTGTTAAAAATTATTTAATGTTTGCCTTAGAATCGAGAATATATTTTACTTTATTATATAACTTTATTATATAGGGAAAGCCAGAACCTATTATAATATCTAGAGTTTAAAAATCATAAAACTAAGGGAAAAAAGATTTTTCATATACTGAAATAAAATTTGTGAAGGGAAAATAAATGCCTAGATGAAGTATTCTGAATTGTCCATGCCCTTTATAAGTTTCCTTATATCACCACCTAGTGACACTCAAATCATCAGTTAGGTCCTTACCTTAATTAGTGTTGTCACCTATTTTTGTTGGATGACATAAATGTCAAGATAGAAATATGAAGTTTTATATTTACAAATTTAAATCTAGGAGTTCTAAAATATGGATAAGCTGTAAAAATTCATTTCAAGTCTCTCCAACACTCAAATGGCTATATATACATATAGGATTTTTTAAAATACTGTTAAAATATTTATCAAATGCCTCTCAAAAATTTTCTACACTTTCTACTTTCTTATATCCCATTCTCCTAAAACCCCTCCTATAAGCTTCCAACTCAAGCATGTCTCTGAGACTAGTTCACCAATGACTCTCAGTCACCTCTATGGCTCTTTTTCTATTTTCATCTTGACTTCCAGAAAGAATTCAAAATAGTTGACCACTACCTTCCTTCCTCTAAACATTCTCTTCTCTTCAACCTACCACACACTCAGTTTTCCTGTTTCTTCACGAGATCTTTCCGAAGGTAATTCTTCCTTAATTCAAAGTCAGAATGTAACTCTAAATACTGAGCTATTCCAGGCTCCAGGCCTCAGACCTTAATCCCTCTACTCTTCTCTGCTATCACTCTCTCTAGATGATCTCCATTGGTTCCATGGCTTCAAATACTGCTGCAAGTTTCAACACTGGTCTCTCCAGAGTTCCAAATTAGTTTTTCCAACTGCTCATACATGCTCATTTAGATATCTAATACACAAATTTAACATCGCCAAAATAGAATGCTTAATTCCCACCAACTCCATGCATCCTGTGCCCTGCTCAGTCATCCCCACTTTAGTAAACAGCATTACCACCCACATAATTGCACTGACAAGAACCTTAGGGTCTTTCCTGATTTCTTCCTTTCCCTTATATCCCACAACCAATCTAGTTCTACTGATTCTACCTTCAAAATATATTCCAAATTTTATCTACCCCTATTTTTATCCACCACACTCTAAAGCACAAGAACCCATCACTTCTCACCTAGACTAGTAAACCCAGGTGGTTTCTCTCCTCCTTCTCTTGCCTCCTACAATCCTTCTCTATACAACAATCATTCTCTACACAGAGTAATCATAAAAAATGCAAATCAGAGCACTTCATCCCCTTGCTAAAACCTCTCCAAAGGGCTGCCACTGCAACCTAAACTTTGTCATGTCCCGTACCACCCTGTGTGATTCTGAATCCTGCTTACCTTATTAGATTCGTTTCCCACCACTTATTCACCATCACTCACCAGACTGCAGCCATCCTGGTCTTTGGCTCCATAAACACAACAAGCTCATTACCAACTTGAGGATTTTGTATTTGCTTTTCCTCTGCCTCCAGCTCGTACAGTGGATGGGCAGCATCTTGTTTGTTATTCAGTTCAAAGAAGTGACATCTTCCCTAACCTAGCCTATATTGCACCAACCCTCCAATCACCGAACTGTTTCATTCTCATCATGGCTCTTATCCTTATTTGCCTAGGGAACCTCCTTTGGCTCTCCATTATATTATATGCCCACTGTCTTGAAGTAGATATGCAAAGTAGATTTTTGATTAATGAAAAGATGAAATGAATATAGTCAGGAAGGAAAGAAGGAAAATATAGAACAAAACAGTAACTGTAATGAGTTAAGAAAGATCAAAAGGTCAATGTACTTTACAGGTTTTTAACAGTTCCACATCTAAGGGTAAAACACCAACTCCTTAGCACAGTTTGACATCTTACAACTAATCCCATTTTAAACTCTAACCATGCTACTACTGAATACAGGTTTCTAACAAAAAACAAACTTGTATTGCCCTGCCCCCCCACCACTTTTTCCCCTCTTATAAGCACCAATGCTCGTCTACCAACATTCTTTTAACTAAAATTGTTTCTTCCCTAGATTCCTTTCTGATCAGTTTCTATAATTTCTTTAGGTTTCAGAATGTACCAAGAAGCCTCCCTGATTTAGGACCATACTGGATACATCCTTGCTTCCAAAGCATTTATATTTTATATTCTAAGTAGCTGTTAACCTCTGTTTCACTACAAGCTGTGAAATCCTAAGGGGCTAGGAATTGTAGTATTCACTACTGTATCCCTAGCATTTACTGTAGAATCTGGTACATAGTAGTCAAAAAAACATGTTGATGAATAAACAAAGACAGAAGAAAAGAAAAACTAAAATGTGAGTCATTGGTATTACTACGGTCTTAACTGAATCCAAAGTCTGCATATGCCCACCTCAACAAAATTATTATTCTAACAATTTAAATGTCTAGCTACATAAAGTTGTGTAATCATTAATATTTACTAAAGATGCCATGACACATGTTGCTTTACTATGCACATAATAACCTAATGTTCTTTCACATCACCAATTCCTAAACTTTAAATGAATGCTACCTGAATTATTAACATTCTAATTGGAATAATACGATAAACCATCAAGTTTAAGATAAGCTGTTTACAAGCAAAATCACTTGGAGATAACTACATCACAAAGTATGACTGGGTTAGAGTAACAGCACGGAAACTTTGCCCTTTCAAGTAAGACTCCATTCTAAGCCTCATTTACCAGCCAAATCAAATAAGTCACTGATCTCTCTACCAGAATAACCTGAGGCTTAAAATAAATTTTAAAAAATGATTCTAATCAGTCAAAGAATCTCAAAATGTTCGACATCATGCCAACTGACAGCACATATAACTGGGAAGATCTTACCTCTGTTATCATTTTACAGCTTTTACAGGGTCCGATCTGACTGAATAACTGAAGTATAAGGACTTCTGTCACATCTCTGGAGAGGTTACCTACGTATCTGAATGAGAAAAAAATACATTATCAACAATTTAACTTTAGCTCTGGCTCTATATGTTATCATTTAATTTATCACCTTTTATTTCAACTTAACTTTCTGTGTCTTCAATAAAAATTTTCAAAGTAAGCCTGACCCTTATTAAGGTAAGATTAACCCTTTTTAAGGAAAGTAACAATTGCTCCTGCCCCACTAAAATACCAAATCAAAAGATGTAAAGAACAAATCAATATGATCTTATACCCCAAAGGTATATTATTCTATACCTTGTATCATTTTGTCATCTTATTCCGGTTGTTAAAAATTTAAACCAGTCTCATGATAACTACAATTTCTAATTCAAAGTAATTCATAGCATAGACACAAATATGACAAATACTAAAACATCTGATCATAAAAAGATAATAGAGAAACAGTGGGTTCATTTTAAAATGCCAACCAAGGCAATTACATGAACAAAGAACAGAGTTGAGTAAAGTTACAGGAAAACACATAAAGAATGGAGGGATTTTGTTTTGGTGTTGGCTTATTTAAATAAGACTGTTTGCAAATGGTATGTCTTCATTGCTTTGTTTTAGGAGAATAGGGTAAAATAATAAGATTTTTCTGGTCAAAAATACATCTGAGATGGGTGCGGGGACACACGCCCATAAAACCAGCTGCTCAGGAGACTTAGGAAGATCACAAATTCAAGGCCAGTTGGGGCAACCTAGCAAGACCCTGTGTCAAAATAAAATAAAAAGAGCTGGGGATGTAGCTCTATGGTAGAGCACTTGCCTAGCATGCACAAACCACTAGGTTTAATCCCCAGGAGCTACACACACACACACACACACAAATAAGTAAATAAAGCAGAATCAACAAAAAACACATCTCTATACAGGTAACAAATAAAGCAAACATAAGAGACTTCTTTAGAAATTCAAAGAAAAATTGAGACCAACTCAGAAACACTGTTGATTATGGATATTTAAAGATTTGGGATTTTTTTTTCCAGAATACAAATTGAACATACATATTTTGTATAAATTTTTTAAATAAAGAAAAATGACTACTTCACCACTAAGAGATGACCACTTTGATTTATGTTTTGCACCACTGATTTAACTTATGTCAGTAAACTGCCAAACTGTGAAGTATTTCTGGTACTCAGCAAATAGTTCGTGAAACTTACATCTGTCATGAACAACCCCATAAACTAAAAAGTACTTGTAAAATTTAACATAGTTTCTTCTGGAAAGTAAAAGGACAATAAGTTTTATTTTTCCACCAATAATATATAACATCTGGAAACTGAATACTAAGACCAAAAGAATCTTTGCAACATAGTTGCCATATTAAATACATAACTGCTTTAAGATGGAATACACTCAAAGGGAAAAACAGACTGAGAAAGCTAAGGTTAAGTAAAACAAAACAAAACAAAACAAAACAAAACAAAACAAAACAAAACAAAACAAAATGCAATTAAGAACAAGTAGCAGTTTTCCAGTAAGAATTTCACTGCAGTGGATACTACTTAGGACACATTCTAAAACTGAAATGTAAGTCCAATGTTACTTAAATAGAAGATCAAACCAGGTGACAAACTGGTTTAGGTCCAGTATGCCATTTTTTCCTTATAATTAAAGTGAAGTCAAGCCCTCTGTAGGCCAACACAATGACTTATTTTTTCCACCAGTAGTGAAAGGTTATAGAATTATGAGTTCGCCACAGACAACTGCCTGCTTTTGTAAAAAATAATTCATAGGGGTTTGTGATCCCATATCCATGGAATAATTTTTATTTTCTTTAAAAAACAAAATGAGAGACCTATCTATTTACAAGAAAAATGAACAAGTGATGTTAATATTCTAAACACTATATTCATCTAACCTAAAGGGCTACTTAGCTCATTTCTAAAAGAAGAGCTGGGCATGGCTAAGGCAAGAGGATCACTAGTTTAAGGAGAATCTCAGCAACTTAGAAGGCCCTACGCAATTTAATGACACCCTGTCTCAAAATAAAAAATAAAAAGGGCTGGGGATGGAACTCAGTGGTAAAGCACCCCTAGGTTAAATCCTCAGTACCAAAAGAAAAAAAAACAATGTGTAAGAATGATTTGCACACACTGAAGGTAGCTACAAAATTAAAATAGAATTATCATTTTAATATAACAAACTTTAAATGATTTATGTAATTTTTAATTTGCATTACTGTTCAAACATCCATTTTCTCAGGAAAAACTATATGAACCTTAATTAATGTGCATTTCTAATACTGATATCAAAGACCAAAACACTAACACCTAAATTTAGAATGCCCTAAAATACTTTTGAAAAATCCAGTTTTAAGGTTTCCTATTTTTCAATTATCTCCAATAAGAGTTAAGCAGTAAAGCAGAAAACTAAATTTCAAAAACTAACATAAAAGGCCTTCCATAACAACACATAGAACATCTTAATTTACCAGGATAAAAAGAACATAATTCACTACATAATTTCCCTAATTTTTACTCAAATTTCAGACTACCTTTTCTTTTACTCAGAGTTCTATAATTCATGCATTTACATATGCCTTCATGCATAATACTTAATAGAGGCACAGTTTATAGCTTTTAAAATACTGTACTATACTGCATAAGTACCTTTACATTACCATAAAATAATCTGTCCTGAAATAAATACTAATAAGACAAATTGCAATAGTTGATCTAGAAAGCATCATCTTTTGGTAGTTTATTAAAATATTTTTCTTTTCAAATGACCCACTACACTTCACTTTCTTTCTGCTGTGATTATGAAGTAGTCAACATATT
>JAJEJO010000328.1:354740-369549 GCA_020662805.1 Glaucomys volans | reverse complement strand
AGAAGGCAAAAATGGAAGACAACACAAAACGCAAGAAAGTTCTATGAAGCAAGCTTTTCATTCAGGCACTGGATGTGTTTAAATTGGCCTGAAATGCCCAAAACAGGATGGCAAGTACTTCAGAGTAAGAAATTAAAAGAAATAGGAACAAAAAGAAAGTACAAGGTGAAAAAAAAAAATCTGTGTCAAGATTGCACAGAGAAGTCTACCTCCTTTATGGAGCACACTTTCTTTGGTAGGAATGAAGTTCTGAAAAGCTAGTCAAACTTCCTGGGTGCCCATCCACCTTCATCTATTCCCCAAAAAGTACTTTCCCCAACAGATAACCCAGCCAAGTGAACTCTGATCATATCAATACCAGGCAGAGGCAAGAGAAGCAGAGACTGGACTCCTTCTAACTCAAGGTAGGAGAACTGGGCCTCAGAGACTGGCAATGCCAAAGGTGGTCAATTTAAACAATGAATTAGAAATAACTCAGACAAAAAAAAAAAAAAGCAAGAGAAGAAAAAGTGCCACATTATTCGAAAAGAAATGTAATTGCTGAGTCATCACTCTTCATTAGAAAAGGAAGGAAACTCGAATTGGGTGGTTGGAAAATGAAATTCATTCATTAGATTGGGGTTGAGCAAAATGCAACAGCAAGACCGAAGAAGCGCCCAAAACAGAGGCATCATCGTACAGCGAATGAGGACATCATTCTTTCCAATTCTGGTCTCGACACACAAATTAGGAAGCGGCAACACCAAACAGCAAAAGGAGTGTAACAACTGGTTGTCAGTTTGGCGTAGGGCGCGCTCCAAGTAAACTTCGCTCTCCGAGAAGGGAGCGATGCTCAGGCGGCAAGAGGCATTCCTTTTGCACTTCAAAAGTAGCGGGCGCTGGGCGGGTGTTTCTGACAGCGTGGGCGGGGGCACGTGGGGCAGAAAGAGAAAAGGGGCTCCAGTGGCTGAAGAGTGTCTGGCTTCCTCCGAGAGCTTAGTTCGGGAGAAGAGCCGGGAACGACTCAGCCTGGGGACGTGGAGGGCGTGAGTGCTAATTCTTCCCGGCCCGCAAGGGATGCAGCGACGGTCCCACCCCCAGTCCCACCCCCACCAGGCCCAGCCCCCGTGGGGACCAGCAGCTCCCGGCCCAGCCCAGGGCCCCCAAGCACAGGGGGAGCAGAAGCTCTCCGGGCCTGACAGCCTCGGCGGGCGCAGAAGCCAGGCCTTGGAAAGGTGCGCGAAGAAGGGCGCGAGAGGAAAAGGTCGGGACAAGCCTCAGACCCCAGGAAGTGACTGTGTTTGGGGGAAGGGAGGGTTCCTTCCCTAGGAAAGGGACAGATGAGGAATGCACTTGGCGTCCACGCCGCCCCGGCCAGGGAGCCGCCGAGAGTCCCGGCTGCGGCCCCCTGTCTCCTGCTCCCTCCCTCAGCGTCCCGCGGTGCTCGGGCCTCTTGGCTCCCGGCACCCCCGGTCTCGGGTACTCACAGAGTCCGGGGCTGTCCGTCGTCTTCCATCATGGTGGGTGCGACGGAGCGATCCCGGGACAAGGGGGAGGGCAGGGCTGGGGAGGGGAGGGGGTGGGGAGGAAGGGGAGGGGGGCTCCGGGCACCGGCTGGGGACAGAGGAAAAGGCACCGAACCCTGCTCTCGGGCTTTCTCCCCCCAGCCCGCTCCGGACACTGCGCTCCAACCAGGAGGAGCAGGAGGAGGAGGAGGATGAACAAAATGGCCGCCGCCACCAGCCAGGCAGGAAACGGGGCAGGGCGCAGGCGCGGCCCGCCAGGTCACCGCTCAGGCCAGCCGCGACGGCCTGCCCCGGAGAGCTGAGGGGGCAGAAAGCCAGGCCGCGGAGCAAGCTCTGTGCCCGGTCACGACGGACCCCGTCGTCGCCGAGGGCCTGCCTGCCGGACGTCCGACTGAGCCCCAGCCAGCTCCAGCAGAGATCGGGCAAAAAGAGAAACGCCGTGAAGTGAAGTCTCTGGGAATCGCGGTCCTGGGAAGGAGCGAGGGAAGCACTTTCCAGGAGACTTCTGGGAACTGTAGTCCGGGGGAGACCCCGCGCCGCGCCGGGACGCGCAGGAGAGACTTCTGGGTAGTGTAGTCGTACGTGAGGGCGTGCGGCCACCAGGAAGTCGGCGTGCCTGGAGGGGAGGGAAGAGAACAAGCGACGGTGAAAGGCGGGCCGGCCGAGTAGAAGAGGCGCTGTCCGGGAAGTGAACTACAAGTCCCAGCGTGCCTCGCGCTGGGGGCGGCTTCGGGACTGCTCCAGGCATCCTAAGGCCCATCTGTTGGCCCGGCGTGAGCGCCGGCTCCGCCTCCGTCCTGGCGGAGAGCGGTTTCTTCAACTGCGACTCAGGCGCTGCGCTGTCTCCGCGTGGTGTCGGAGCCAGCAGGCCCTGCTGGCCCTCTTCTGGCAGTCAGAACGGCTGGCCCGCGGTCATCAACCGCCAACTCGCGCCGGGCCCGAGAGAGGCCGGCCTGGCGGGGACCCGGCGGGGATCGGCGGGCCGCGGGCTCCCCAGAGCCAGTCGCGTCTTTGAGGCTCCTTTTCCCGCAAATAGGAACTCTAGTCTAGGTAGTCCGGTAGGTTGCTTTATGTTTCGGAGGTCTCCCTACCGTCCTTATCTCATCGGATTAGGGGTGGGAAGAGCAATCGTCCCATTTAAATGACTTGCCCTCCTACCCCCTTATTTAATTGTTGAAGTAAAAGTCTTTCAACGGAAATGCATAGATTTAAGGTTGTCTTTACACCCATCGGCCATGTGGGGAAGAAAGTGTTGCATGAAGAAGTGGAAAGCCACGTTCAAACTAGCTCTGCATCCCTGACGCGCGCGCACGCGCACACACACACACACCCCACCGGTTCCCAGTGTGATTTTACCCCCTCAGCACTGTCAGGAAGAAAGCTCACAATTGTACCTGCTCTTGTGGACCAGTGAAGGGTGGTAGTGAAGAAGGACTTTCAGTCTATCGCCTGACCTGAATGTTCTCAGTTAACAGAGTTGAAAGGCAGGCACTCTACCAGCTGAGCTATATCCCCAGGCCTTTTTTGTACTTTTTTTTTTTTTTTTTTTTGTGCGGTGCTGGGGATTGAACCCAGGGCCTTATGCTTGCAAGGCAGAGAGTTGGTTCTGAGGACCTCTGCATAAGGCTGTGCTGCAAGCACCATTGGATCCTAATCTTGTGGGCACAATCAGCCATGCAGCAACACATGGTATGGTCAGTTGGTGGAGAGGGAGATTTTAACCTGGAGGACATCACAGAACGGTTGACAAAGGAGTCAAGACCCTAAGAGTCAGTGGATTGAGGTCAACATCCTTGGCTAAAATGTCTGGGGATGAGAGTGTTGGCAGCAACGTGGACTTGGTGTTTAGAGCTAGAGATGTAGGCATGGGCCTGTAGAACCATGTCGTCAAGGATCTATATCATGCTGAGGAGTTAAAGCTTTATCTTCCACGCAGTAAGGAACCACTCAAAAGTTGCAGCTATTTATTTATTATTATTATTATTATTATTATTATTTTTTTTTTTTTTTTGGAACCAGGGATTGAACTCAGGGACACTTGGCCACTGAATCACATCCCCAGCCCTATTTTATATTTTATTTAGAGACAGGGTCTCACTGAGTTGCTTAGGGCCTCGCTAAGTTGCTGAGGCTGGCTTTGAACTCACAATACTCCTGACAGCCTCCCAAGTCGCTTGGATTACAGGCGTGCACCACCACGCCCGGCTATATTTATTTTTTAACTTGGACCTGCGTACATAATCCAATTCACTGACCAATGCCTAGCCCAATGTATTAGTTTTCTGTTGCCATATTTAGAGACTTGAAACAACATGAATTTGTGGTCTGACAGTTCTAGAGGTTAGAAATCCAAAGTCAGTTGCATTGGGTTAAAATCAAGGTGTTGACAGGCTGGTTGTCTTTTCCAGTTTCTGAAGACTGCCTGATTCTTTGACTCCTAGCCCCTTTCTCCATCTTCAGAAACTGTAGCGTATGTTCTCTCCTTCAATGCTCTCTTTCTGGATGATCCTCCTGCCTCCCTTTATTACTTACAATGATCTTAGGTGATTATTTTGGACCAGGATAATCTCTCCATCTGAAGAACCTCAATCAAATCTGAAAGTCCCTTTTATGTACAAAACATTCAGCTAAGAGCTGTGGCACATGTCTGTGATCCAGTGACTCAGGAGGCTGAGCAGGAGGAACACAAATTTGAGGCCACCCTCAGCAACTTTTTAAAAAATGTTATCTTTTTATACATTTTACAGTTCTGGGGATCAAATCCAGGGCCTTGCACATGCCAGGCAAGTGCTGTATCACTGAGCTATGTCTCCAGCCCAAGATAGCAACTTATCAAGACCGTGTCTCAAAATAAAAAGGGCTGGGGATGAGGTCAGTGATAAAGCATCTTCAGGCTTAATCCTCAGTACCAACACAAACAAAAACAACAACAACAACAAAAAAAAATTCACACATTCTGGGGATTAGGACACAGACATCAGTGAGCCATTATCAGTTTACCCCTCGCCTCGTTGATTTAGGAACTTAATGTAATAACTGCAAACCCTTAAAAAATTATAACAGCAATTTACATCTAAATGTGTGTCATAAACACTACTAATTTATGCCCCTCACCTAGGGTAGCCATCCTCCTGATACTTGTTTATTCTTGTCTGTTTGTCTGTTTGTTTATTGCAGTACTGGGGATTGCACCCATAGGCACTCCACCACCGAGCTACATTCCCAGCCTTTTTTTTTTTTCTTTTTTAAAATTTTGAGACGATCTCTCTAAATGTTGAACTGGCCTTGAACTTGAAATCTTCCTGTCTCAGCCTCCTGAATTACTGGAATTATAGGTGTGTACCACTGTGCCTGACTTTTCATCTTATCTTATACTATTTCTTGCTTTCCTTTTACAGAATTGTGTTAATTTATGTATAGTCCTTTAAAACGTGTGTATGCACATGTATATTTAAATCATTTTTTAACTTAATGAAAACTATGCCCACCACACATCTATTAGAATGTCTAAAAGTCTAAAACACTGAAAACATCAAATGCTGGTGAGGACTTAAAGCAGCAGGAACTCTCATTCATGCATGGAAGCCACTTTGGAAGTTTGTCATTTTCTTACAAAGCTAAATCTAAGTCCTAGGTATTTACCAAATGAGTTTATCTTAGTTTTTTGTTGCTGTAACAAAATACCTGACACTGGGTACTTGTTAAAAACAGATATCAATTTAGCTTATAGTTTCGAAGTTGAAAGTCCAGGATAGGGTAGCCTTGTCTTTTTGGCCTCTGATGGGTCCCTGATGGTAGTACAACATGGCAAACTGGATCACAATGGAAGTACACAAGAGTGAGTTATTGCATGGTTAAGACAGGAAGTCAGAGGGATTCATAGGCCAGGTTCACTCTTTTTATAACAACCTACTTTCATAGAAACTAAGTAGGAACCCAGGAGTAATTCTTTCCAAGAGCAGTGCTTCCAATAATCTAAATGCCTTTTAGTAGATCCAACTGCTTAAAGGTTCCACTACTTTTAATATAACCATATTGAGAACCATTCTTCCAGCACATGAACCTTTTGGGAGACACATTCAAACCCAAAACTACAGACAATAAACAAAAATCAGTAGGTGCCAAGAGTTTAGGGGGAGTGGGGAGGATAACCAGAGAGAGCACTACATTTTTAAGGTGGTCAAATTTCTGAATGATACTGTAATGGCAGATATATGCTTCCTAATTTAAGCAAAGACCTAATAAAAATGTACCAGTATTGGTTCATCAGTTGTAACAAATGTGCCACACTAATATAAAATGGTAATAATGAGGAAAACTGAATGATTATGATATAGGGGCAGAATGGGGTGGTCCCTTCCCACACATCATAATGTGTCATGGAAGACACCCCTATAACCAGAGATGGTTAACAAAAGACAAGAATAATAAACTTGCATAAGTATGGGAGTCATGCAAAATAGAAAACTGAATGTAGCGGCCAGATGGTTGGAATTTATATAGTATAGAGGCTTAGAGCTTCTTGCGACTGGTCTTCAGGCAAGTAATGAAAGAGTGAGGGAAGGAAACGACCTCAGAGAAAGGTTGTCATTATGCAGATTGTCTTCCAGGTAGCAGCCATCAGAAGACCACCTATGGTAATCTCTGCCTGGGCCAGGTGTCAGACCCCAATCCCTTCTTCATGTCCAAGGTCTTTTCTAAGCAGATTGGGCAGGTGGGAGGTGGTAATCAGAAAAGCCTCTGTTTGCATCTGCTGCTTATCAATGTAGATGTAAATTTCTTTTTGCAAAGGGACAGTTTTTCAGGGCCCTTCAAGTGTCTGTATAGAATGGCAAGCAATTTAAAATTTATGAATTGCTTATTTCTGGAAATTTACATTTAATACTTTCAATCCATGGTTGACTGTGACTAAAACTATAGGAAGCAAAAGTGTGGATGAAGGGGATTATGAATTTAAAAATATATAATGCTATATGCCACTCCGAGGATGCTCAAGTCCCTTATGTAAAATGGCATAGTATTTACATAGATATGTTTTCATCTCCAGATTACTTCTAATATCCAATGCAATGTAAATGCTATGCAGATAGTTGTTATACACTGTCATTTAGGGACGAGACATGAGTCTGTACATATTTCATACAGTTTGGGGGTTTTTTCCTTTTTTTTTTTTTTTGTACTAGAAATGGAATCCAGGGGTGCTCAACCACTGAGCCACATCCCCAACCCTTTTTATATTTTATTTAGAGACAGGGTCTCACTAACTTGATTAGTGCCTCCCTAAGTTGCTGAGGCTGACTTTGAACTGGTGATCCTCCTGCCTCAGCCTCCTGAGCTACGGAGATTACAGGTGTGCATCACCACACCCAGCTCAGTACAGTTTTTTGCAAATGTTTTCAATCATATGTAGAACCTACAGATACAGAGGGCCAACTCTATGGGTTAGGAAAAACCTCAGTTATCTCCAGATTTTATCCCACCTCATGGTACCTACATAGTGAGAGTTCAATAAGATTGTGCTTAAGATTACAAGAGTTAGCTTCTTAATTATGAACGCTTGTCCTTACTTGACATTTCATTGGGCTGAGAACTGTACAAACAATACCACTCTTCATCCTGCATGATTTGAAGGTTTGTTGCAGTTCCTGCCATTCTGTAGGGTACATTCTTTACTGTACTCTGGCCCAGGGCTAGAAGTCTGCAAACTACATCTCCTTTGTGGGCAGGCATCCTTATAAATTCTGCTAATGTGGGGCCACCAGAGGGCGTTTGGAAGGCACCAAGAGGAAAGAAGGGGCTTGTTTGTCCCTATTTGCTTGCCAATCCTTCTAGGCATCAAATGGTTCCAATTTTCATCTTTCACATTCCCAGCATAGCCTGGTGGGGGCCCATTCTTCAAATGTCCCAGCTCCAGCTCCATAAAAATCCTTCTCCAAGTTCCTGAGGTAGCAGCAGCCCCAGGAGCCTTCTCTGCTCAACTTTCAGGTTCTTAGGATAGTTTGTTATACCATTAACCTCTGATGGATCATGCCTCCTGATATGTGTGCCCTCCTGCTGTCCCCTCCACAAGCATCCTGGATGAGGCCAGGAAACTGCTTTGCTTGTGGGTCAGATGCAAACAAGCAAGCACAGTCTTCTTGAACACTTGTTTTCTTGGACTGTTCATGCCACCATGTGAGGATGAAAGAAAAACAAAGACGAAGTCAACCAGATGTCCTAGCTGACCTTCCGTAAGAGGGCAGCATGAATGAGCCCTAGGCAGCAGCCCTGAGAAGAGGAGGCCTCTGACATGGGGGAGATTTGTTACATGGGAGTTGAACAGTTCTGATAATCCCAACCTCTTCCCTCCACCAAAGGGATGGCAGCTGCTTCCTGCAGTGTTTACCTATAATCTACAAATACCCACTGTGCTTTTTTAGCCCTCCAACATGTGCTTAGTGATTTTCCCCATATTCTGTCTGTTAAATCAGCGAGTATAATTTCTGTCTTCCTCGCTGGACTCTGACTGATCCTGCAATTTTAAATCCACTTTAAAGACAAAACAGAAGCTCAGAGAGATTAAGTATCTCAAAGGTCCATGGGGACTTCAGTGGACTCCAGAGCCCTTGCCCTATTTCATATTAACACTATTAACTACAGCAACTGATAATCTATAGCAGATTATTATGATAGCAGTTACTTGAAATTGATATCACCATTGGAAGGGTCTGACCAACATCCTGAAGGCTCCTGCTCATGAACCAGCAGAGGGAGCTCTGTCCCAACGGAGCTAGCCACCTTCCATTGACCCAGCAGGGAATAAGGACAAGGAATATTCATCATGATGGGTGATGGAAGGTTTTGACAAATATGTCATCGTAGGCAATGGCAGGTTCCTTCAGGAAAAGGGACAAGAAGCCAGGTAATGTGTTAAACTCCAGAAAATGTATCAATTTAATTTTAAAATAAACTGGATCCACCTCTTGGAAGCAGATTGTCCCTCAAGGAATTCAGGATACCTTCCTGTCCTCCTCCCACTCTATACCTGATTCCACCCCATGGTTAGTGGGATTTTCTCTGGAGTGGGCCATATTTTCCAGGGGACAGAATTACTGTGTAAAAGGGACCTGGGACATGGGTGTGGCCCTCCTTCCAAACTCCTTGCCACCTGGCAGGAGTATTAGAGGGCAGGCCT
Organism: Glaucomys volans; assembly: GCA_020662805.1. Classification (NCBI taxonomy): domain Eukaryota; kingdom Metazoa; phylum Chordata; class Mammalia; order Rodentia; family Sciuridae; genus Glaucomys; species Glaucomys volans. The sequence goes on along the minus strand of JAJEJO010000328.1, from coordinate 360,870 downwards.
ATTCCCTCTCTACAGAACAATGGATCACCCTGCATTTCCCCTTCCCTCCTCTCTCAGCCCTGAACCAACTCTGCATTTGGCTCCAGGTACTCTCTTGTTGGGGGGCAGGTACTGGAGATGGAACCAGGGCCTCCTGCATGTTAGGCAAGCACTCTTCCACTGAGCTACTTCCCCAGCCCTTTAGAGGCTGTTGTGTCCTTATTCTGTGGACATTCTCACTGAGGATGTCAGGTCTGTGTGAAATGGACATTTTCTCCTCTATCATGATGGCAAAATCAGAAACCCAAGTCTGAGAACCAGGAGAGTAAACTCTGGATCCTGGAACCTATGCAGGCCTGGCAGCCCAACTCAGGTAACAAAATCACCCACTGGATCAGTCCAGTTCCCCACTCTGCACCAGGGTTTGTAGGGAATTATCAGTGACCTCCTTATCTTCCATTTGTTACAAGTCTGGGGACTTCCCGGAAACTGAGGCAGCATGAAGATCTCCCCACTTCAAACTTAGATTCTTGCTATCAAGTCAGAAAGATTTCAGACATGTCACTTGGAGTAACAAGCATGAGTTTCTTAAAGGGATAGGAAAAGGGAAAAGGGACACTCTCAAGGGAGATAGTGGGGTCTTCTCAGAGAGGAGAGGGACAGCATGCCTCTCATGCACTCTAGTTTTATTGGGGATCCCAGAGAAGTTTCTGGAAAGTCCCTCACAGTTTCATCTTTTGACTTTTTTTTTTTTTTGGTACTGGGGATTGAACCCAGGGGCACTCGACCACTGAGCCACATCCCCAGCCCTATTTTGTATTTTATTTAGAGACAGGGTCTCACTGAGTTCCTTAGGGCCTCGCTAAGTTGCTGAGGCTGGCTTTGAACTAGCAATCCTCCTGCCTCAGCCTCCCAAGTGCTGGGATTACAGGCGTGCACCACCACACCCGGCATCTCATCTTTTGACTTTTGACTGATAGCAGGATGACATCAGACTTTCAATTCCCCACTGCCATGGCAACTCTAGGCCACTTTGGCCCATGCTAACTGGTTCTAATTGTAATTTTTTTTTTTTTTTTTTTTTTTTTTTTTTTGTGGTGGTGCTGGGAATTAGAACCAGGGCCTTGTGCAGGTAAGGCAAGCACTCTACCAACTGAGCGATATCCCTAGCTCTCTAATTGTATTCTTAACCATTAATTCTTGCAGATTTTATTTAGAAGGAATTATCCTTATCTCCTTGAGTTTCAGGATCTGGTCTGTAAAAGGGGCACAAAAATCTGTCTCTTCAGGTAACTTAGATTCCTCTTATCAACATTATTTCGGGCCTATATTTCTCCTGCAGATAATAGGCTATTTGCTGAGGAAGCCTGTCTACTAAGCCAGGTGGTGCTGCAGGTAAATTGTTTCTTAGAAAAGAAAGCATGTGGGGGTCAGCACAGTGGGCCCATATTATGAAACTATTCCCTTAACCTCATTTCCCCACCACTCAAATCTGTCTGTCCCCTATCACGGTTACATACCCTAGCCTCCTTTGTACCTATATCTGATGCAGGAGAAGTAATGTTTCTGAAGAAGGGTCCAGGGAGTTCCAGGAGAGGAGAAGGGACTTAACTCAGGACTGCTGGGGTTCTTGGCATATGTGGTGGGAAAGCATTGTGGCACATGCCAAATCAATGGCACAGACAGGTTTATCTAGGAAAGGAGATAGATATTCAAGGGAGAATGGGGGCAATCTCAATAACGCCTTTGGGGTAAAGCAAGAAATAATCATTCAAGAGAGAACAAGGAGCCAGGCGTGGTGGCGCACGCCTGTAATCCAAGCGACTTGGGAGGCTGAGTCAGGAGGATCTCGAGTTCAAAGCCAGCCTCAGCAACTTATCGAGGCCCTAAGCAACTCAGTGAGACCCTGTCTCTAAATAAAATACAAAATAGGGCTGGGAATGTGGCTCAGTGGCCGAGTGTCCCTGAGTTCAATCCCTGGTTCCAAAAAAAAAAAAAAAAAAAAAGAGAACAAGGGCCATCTCCAGAGAGAGAGATAGCAACCCATTTGGTGGTTGGAGTTAATATTTATAGAGGAGCAGTTGCCAGGGGCTGGACTAGAGTTGGAGCCAGGGTGGAGTTATACAACTTCATACTCATTGCCTTCATGTTGCTTTTGCAGACAAGGGCATGTCACTCAGGAATTGCAATCGCCCATGGGTGTTTCCTGCATTTCAATAGTTCATGGGCACTCCCTCTGAGATTCAGTGTCTCCCTTTATTCCCAAATTCCTACCTCATACCTGCTTTGAATCTGGGTTCAGGGAGAATTGACAGGCCAAAGGTAGAATTTGGACATTTCTGATTTCTCTAGCCAAAATGCATTTTAAAGTATGTAACATAACTCATACTAAAATATATATATATATATATATATATATATATAACAGATGTCAAAAATAATAAAATGGATACTTAGGGAAACTACACCCAACTTAAGAATGTGTGTATCACCCAACCTGGATTTGTATCTCCACATATTACCAGCAGCCAAGCCAGGATCCAGACTGGCCAGGACTCAGCACCCTGCCCTGCCAATATGCAAGGGATATGAAAAGGAAAAATGAATTTTGATCAAACTGGTAAGAAGCCACTAGAGTGGTTCTCCACCCATTGATAGAAACCAGAGCCAGATGATAGACATACGTAGATTTAGCTGGGCTGTGGTAGCCAGACAACATGTCCATTTCAGCTTCCTTGATGCCACAGAGCCTTGGGGATGCTTTCTGGGTTTTCATTCTCAGTGTGAGGAAATTTGGGATGCAGAAAAACACTGTTATGGTTTAGATGTGAGGTGTCCCCCAAAAGCTCCTGTGTTAAGGCAGGAAAGTTCAGAGGTAAAGTGAATTGTGAGAGCAGCCCCTCCTAGTTTGAATGACTGGGTGGGTGGTGGTAGGCAGGTGGGCTGTGGCTTTTGGAAGCGGGGGTCTGGTGCTCTGAAAGGTGCATCTTCCCTGAGGGCACATGGCTCCTTTCCTGACCTGAGCCCCTTTCCTCTACTACCTGGGCTGCCCCGTCTTAGGCCTAGATCGGTGGAGTCAGCCAGTTGTCTATGGACTGAAACTTCGGAAACCATGAGCCCCAAATAAACTTTTTCTTCTCTAAGTTGTTCTTGTGGGTATTTTGGTCACAGTGATGCACAAGCTGACTTGCACAAGCACTTTGCTTTTACTTTTAAAGGAATTCTAATTCATATGCACCCAGTTCTCCTGTTCGTTTCCCCTCCAGGGCTAAGTTACAGGAGGCTGAATTTGTGGTTCCATTCTTTCATTTAAAATACTAATTTTGGGCTGGGGCTATAGCTCAGTTGGTAGAGTGCTTGCCTTGCAAGCACAAGGCCCTGGGTTCAATCCCCAGCACCGCAAAAATAAATAAAATAAAATACCAATTTTAAAAAGGGCCTCTGTCCTGAGTGGCACACATAGGGCAATTCAATTGTTTTTCATGTGGAATCCTCCTAAAAAGTTTTCAGAAGTATAATTCTTTGGTTATTTGGCATCTGGTGATGATTGGTCTGGCACCCTTTAAAAAATAATAAAACACAAATTTATCCCAACTGTATTTAGCCTTTCATGAACACTTTTTAAAAGTTCAGGCCTTTAGTTTGAATATGTCTTATTGTCTCCTCACAGTTATATTCATGTTAAATATTTTTGGTAAGCCTAATGTATAGGGGTGTTGTGTCCTCAATATGTCACATCAGAAGAGACCTTTTAGATTGTCCCAGTGTTGGTGTTAAGACTGACCTCTAGGTTAAAATAATGTTGCCCGGATTTCTGTTTTAGAAAGATACCTTTTACCCTTTGCAATTAATAAGTGATCTCTGAGCTAATCATTCGAGTCCATTTAAAAGTCTTTTATACAACATCCTTTCACTGATGGTAATCCCAGCAGCTCAGGAGACAGGAGGGTGGCAAGTTCAAGGTCAGCCTCAGCAATTTAGCAAGGCCCTAAGCAACTTAGTGAAACCCTATCTCAAAATAAAATATAAAAATGGCTGGGGAATAGCTCTATGGTAAATTGCCCCTGGGTTAAATCCCCTGTACCCCCCCCCCAAATTATCCTACTAACTCCACTTAAGGCAGTCACCTCTTTAAAGACCGTATCTCTGAATACAGTCACATTCGAAGGCACTGGGGGTTAGGGCTTTGACGTATGAATTGGTGGAGAAACTCAATAACCCAAGACAATAGAAATCACAATATATAGTAGGTATGATAGAAAGAAATCCACACCTCAGCACCAGATAGTAAAATTGCAAACCATGGAGGCGAAGAGAAGTTCTTAAAAGCAACCAGAGGGAAACTCCACAGCCCTGTTAACAGACTACCGGCTCTTACCACCTGTATTTCAAACGTTCAGGTTGGCATTATGAAGAACCCAGCCTTCCATTCCATCTAGGTTGAGCCAGTACTGTCCCCTGAACACTCCTGGGTATTTTTTCATGTGTTGGATGTCATCCACCCTCAAAGCCAGCCCTGAAAAGCTGTCCAAGCTCTGCTCCAGGCCATCTCTCCAGGAGGTCTCCCTGAACATCCTCCTCTGAACATCCCTAGCACTTTTCTGATCTCCACGAGCAGAGAGTTGCTGGCTAAGGGTATTAGAGCCAGGCCCACACAGACCCAGAGCTAAGAATCCATTTGAGTTGAAGCAACTAAAGCAGATGTGGGGGATTGGGAAGGGAGCTCAGTGGTAGAGTACAACCTAGACTGCATGAGGCCCTGTGCTTAACCCCCGCTACCTGGGGAAGAAAAGAAGCAGATGTTTGGTGGGGGTAGCTGACTCTGCGAAAGGAGTCTGGGTAGAGTGTTTGCATGGAAGATGGGATCAGTCTGCATTCCTGGCAGGGGAAAGGAATGGTGACATAGGGCCGTTGTCTGCTACCAAAGCTGTCCTGCTTCTTCTGACTCCAGTGCCCACACTCACCATTGCCTGAAGCCTGGCATCTTACAATCTTTTTCGGCAGGGGAAGGTGCCAGGGATTGAACTCAGGGGCACTCCACCACTGAGCCCTATTTTGTATTTTACTTAGAGACAGGGTCTCACTGAGTTGCTTAGTGCCTCGCCATTGCTGAGGCTGGCTTTGAACTCGTGATTCTCCTGTCTCAGCCTCCTGAGCCTCTGGGATTACAGGAGTGCACCACTGTGCCTGGCCACCTTACAATTTAATTTGTCATGTGGGGGTGTTTGATTGTCCCCATGAGGCAAGTGTCTTAATGTGGCCTATGCCTCCTACTACATCAGATGCTTGTCCCTGTGCTGGGCAGTTGCTTAGTGGATACCTGAGCATCAGTGGGGATCCCTGGAGATCTTCATGTTCTGAAACCTACAGTGGGCTCTGACCTGGTGGAGGGGATCTATAACCACGCTGCACATCTGCTTCTACGGCTGCCGCCTCCACCAGCATCACCTCTTACAAGGGGAACTGCAACCTCCTTCCTCACTGGTCTCCTTTAATGCCTTCTGCTCACAGCATCAAGTGGTCTTTTCCAAAAGATAGGAATCAGACTACTGCATCGTTTTCTTAAAATCTTCTGTGGCCTCCCATAGCATTGAAAACAAAATCCAAACTGCATGGTGGTCTATGCACACTGCAAGATACGGCCCCACCAGCTGAGACTCATTTCCTCCCATTCCTCACTTTGATCCACTGCATGTTTTCCATTTCATCAAGTGTGCAAGGCTCATCCTTTTGTCTAAAATGGTCTTTTTCAGCTCTTCCCAGAGCAGAGCCTTTCTCGTCTATCACTTCGCTCAGGTCCTACCCTCAGATTGAAAACTGATGCTGCAGTTTGGAAATGGCTTGAGTGTGTCCCCCTGAGGCTCATGTGCTGGAAGATTGGTGCTCAGTGTAGTGGTGTTGAGGAGGTGGAACTTTTAAGAGGTGGGGCTTAGTGGAAGGTAGTCAAGTCATTGGACCTCACCCTTCTGAAGGGACTATTGCAGGTCTTGTGGGACTGGATTAGTTCCCAAAAGAATGCATGGTGATGAAAAAAGAAGAAGCCTGGTCTCTCACCAGTCTCTCGCTTTCTGTCTAACTGTAAATGCTTCCTCTTGCACACATGCCCACCATGATGCCATCCACTAGGAAACCTTCACCAGAGCCAAGCATA
>JAJEJO010000328.1:304220-349740 GCA_020662805.1 Glaucomys volans | reverse complement strand
CTGGAAATCTGGTGTCTTGAAGGTGAGATCCTGGAGCAACATCTAAAGAACATTCTAATGTGAAAATGACAGTGAAGGGCAGAGGTGTGCACAGCTGGTCTCTGAGCACCGCCCTCCTGACACTTGGATCCCAGGCTGGCCAAGGTCATCTTCCTACGGGCACACATGCACACCGTGTTGCATAGCTGGAGGTCTTCACCTGCTCTTTCCTCTGCCTGAAATGCCCTTTTCCCTTTTCTTCACATAGTGAACACCATTTAATCATGACAATTCAGCATTAGCTGAGCTGAAGTTTAATGCCATCTATTCCATGGCAGTGACCTGGGAATGCATCTCCCCTATTGGACTGCAAGTCTTTAAGGAGGAGGCCCGAGGCTGGCTGCTCTGCGGTCTGTTATGTCTGGCCTGCTGCAGGAGCTCAGTGCAGGCACATCCCTCTGTCTCAGCCTCCAGGTGGCGTCTTCCTTGTGTCAAGGCCAGGTTCCCATTGTGCAGGCTCATTACATATGTGCCAGAACTTGTAAGTCTGCCGCTTACCTGAGGCTCATCTGCAAGGAGCTGTAACTGAAACAGCTTCCAGGAGAGGAGAACCACTTCTAGAATTTAATTTCCAAGCTTGCAGCCTGGATCCTTCAAGCTGATTACAGGAAACGGTTGGAGTGCTAATGCTCCCTGTGTTGAATCCAGATGGGTGTGTTTACTAGGCTGAGAAATGTTCATCCTCTTTGGCCCCAGAAATGCCTGGCATTCGCTTTGGAGGAAAATAAAAAAATAGGGTAGTAGAGCCAACTAGGCTCAATTATATGTCTCTTAAAGAAGGTTTTGTTTTGTTTTATTGTTTTCAAAACAAGGTGGGGAGGGGGTCCGACAAGTTAAAGCAGAGGCTGTTGGAGACTTTAAAAGTTCGGAGGAGGGATTTTGAGTAGTTGCTCTTGACTACCAAGGCTGGGGGTCAGCTCACTGGCAGAACTGCCTGGCAGGGAGCCAGGGGCAAGGTGCTGAGTCTGAGTCCCTTTTCTCTTAAAGCACATGGAAACAGGAGCATGAGGCAGATGACAACAAGAACAGCTCCCATGTTAAGTGAGCTGACTTGTTGCCAAGCATCGTGCTAAAATCTCGACAGTCCTGTGCCATCTGATCCGATGACTCTTTGATGTAGACATTACTATTACCCACCCCATTTGCAGTTGAAGAAAAACAAAGATTCAAAGAGAGACTTGTCCAAAGTGGCAGGATTCCCACTTGCTCTGCAAAAGCTGCTGCATCTAACAACTTTCATAATCCCTGTGCCGCCACCCCCAGTCCACCTAGGGATGATTCATGCCCTTCAGGAGGTGTTCCCAGGCAGCAGGGCAGAGAGGCAGCAGGGCCCCTTTGTCCCTAGTAAATATTTCTCCCTTGTAGCGCTCAACCTCTGGACACTAAATGGGTGTCCTGTCCAAGCTCTCTGAGACACTGTCTTGACTTATAAATGCAGTGAGCCATGATGGGAGGAGTTGGCTTTTTTGATCCCATGTGACCATGGCATGGAAGTATTTCTAGGTTTCCCGTAGCACCTTCCCACCGATGCTATAGACAGCAAGGGAGGGAGTCTCTCTTTTGTCAGTCAAGAGTGCCACCTCCTGATGACACTAGCACCAGAAAAGAGAACTGAACACCCGCTTGCCCCTAAGCTCAGCCCTGTGAATCATCCCCACAGCCTCTGCCTGGCAGTCAGCTCTGCTTGTGGCGCTCTGTAATTAGCTAATGAACTATCTGAATGATATTTCTGCATTCAACCAGCACCATCCTCAGGATGATAATTGTATTGTAGGTTATTTTAAAGCATTATTGTATCCAAATAGAGTTTACATCAGCAGCCAGCGTGATTAGTAATCCTGCTATCCCTGGTGTTTCTAGGTTGTGCTATAAACTGCCTGGTGAGTTGTGCAAAAATGACTGCACGACATCTCATCCCTCTCCCTGCTCCCTGTGCCAGGAACAATCAACCCTCTAACAGGAAAAGGAGTGAGAAGAACTGGTGGCTAGGATCCAGCTGACCTTGGTCAGGAACAGTGTTTTCAAGAGGTCCGATCATCATCTTTGGATGGATGGAAACCTTCTCCTCTTTCTCTTTGCAAGAATATACTTTGACACAGATCTTGGTCCACCTTCCTTTACCACCTTTTTTGGAGATGTTAGAGTGATACAGTTGAAAGCGCAGGCATTGAGGCTGGGAGTGTAGCTCGGTGGGACAGCACTGGCCTAGCATGCACACGGCCCTGGGTTTGATCCCCAACACTAACAAAATCAAAAACAAGTAATTTTTAAAACCCACACACAGTCATGGCTTCATGAACATCTCCAAGCCTCCGTTTCTTTGTCTGCAAAATGGGGATCATCAGAGTAGCAGTAATGAATTGACACTTTTAGTGTCTGTCATGCGTGTACCACTGTTCCAAGGGTCGTACATGAATTATCTCATGACATCCCCGTGATAACTCTATGAGCACGATTATTTGGTACCGTAATTAGGTATTATTGTTATTCATACTTTTCATGCCAGAAACCTGAGTCACAGACCGTCAGTAACTTCTCCATGATCAGTTTGCAGCAAGTACTGGAACCAGGATTCAAATCCAGGAGACTGATTCTAGAACTGAAACCCTAGCCACTCTGTTTTTCTTATAAGATTGTTGGGAGGACACAATGAAATTCATGAAGTAAATATTTACCGTGTGCCAAATGTAATAAAATGTGCCGTGCACAGCTCTGGGTGTGGGGGGTAAGGACAAATCTCTGGTCTCATGGGGATCATATCTCAGCAGAGAAGATGATCCACTTAGAGCTTTTAGTACAACACCAAGGACAAGGCCACTGCTTGGTCCAGGGGGTGGACTTTAGAGGTTTTTGTATAGCTTTTTAGCCAATTGTATAGAAATCTGAATGCTCCTACTTGGATATAAAGTCTCTGAAGGCAACATAATTTCCACTTCTGTCTTCAAGCTTCATAAATATGGTAAGAGTCAGTAAATATTTTCTGAATAAATGAAACTTTTGGTCCTATACTCGAGGAAAAGAACTGCAAAATATGCTTGATTCAGATTCATGTCAAAGTTTTCAATCTCTCATTGTAAATCTATCTGAGATCTAGGACTACATATTCATGTCAGTTGCCAAGAGAGTCAAAGGGATGTATATAAAAATCTCTTTGAAAACAGCATCACAGGGCTGGGATTGTAGCTCAGTGGTGGCCTGTTTGCCTAGCACTTGTGAGGCACTGGGTTCCATCCTCAGCCCCACATAAAAATAAATAAAATAAAATAAAGGTATTGTGTCCATCTAAAACTAGGAGAAAAAAACAGTATCATAGCAAAACATATGCACGGTATTATTAATATATGAAATGCTGGCGGAGGGGGGTTGATTCCTCTTCTATCCTTCCAATGGGGCAGGTGTTGATCCCAGGGCATAAACTGCCCCTATATGTAAATGGGAACCCATCAATCATATGAAGCAGCTGTGCATAAATATCAAGAATAGTCATGCACCATTAATGAAGGGGACATTTTCTGAAAAATTAGTTGTGAGGCGATTTTGTCCTTGTGCAAATATTAGAGAGAGTACCTATACCAACTAAGATGGCTGCAATGTCACTGGTGACAGAATGTTACGGAACCATTGTTGTACATGCAGTCCAAAACGTTGTTATGCAATACTTGACTATATTTATACACAAGCTGATACAAGAAATTTTGTTGTAAATAAACAATACAACATTTTACCCCAATGTCTAATAGCATACAACAGCAGCAAAAACTTATCATCTCACACAGTTCCTACGTGTCAGGAATTTGGAAGCTGCTTAGTACATCAAGCTGTCAAAATGTCATCAAAGACTTGACTAGGGAGGTGGGATCCTCTTCCAAGGTGGCTCACTCATGGGCTTGGCAAGTTGGTCCTGGTTCTTGTCAGCCGCCTCTCTAAAAGTGGACGAGATAATGTGAACATCTTCAGAAGATGGCGACTGGCTTCCCCCAGAGGCAGTGTTTCAAGAGAGCAAGGCAGAATGTGCCATGTCTTTTCTGATCTATCTTGGAAGTCGCAACATCACTTCTGTCACATCAGCTTCATTCAGTGTGGAAGGAAATACTCAAGGGCAAATATCAGGAAGCGATGATCATGGGGCCATCTTGGAGGCTGGCTTCTACCAAGAGAAACTGGGTCTCAGCAATCCAGAACTATGGCCGCAGCTCAGCCAGGCCTCTGAGACACAAGAGCTAGAGAGTCTTGTGGGAGGCAAGGCAGCTTTGGGCACTTCAGTGGCAGGGCCCTGAGTCTTCAGTCCATTCTCTCCCCTTATGACTTGGCCACAGACTTTCCTCTCCTCCCGCCTGTTCTCCAGGGTCTCTTAGCTCACTTTCCTAAAAGCAGAGCCTAATGGGTCAGTTCATTGTTTTCCTCAGGTCATCACAGGTCACATGCCAGCCTATGGGGTGGCTTCTTAGGACCTACTCCTAGCCCAGTTGTTGGGGAGGCGAACAAAGGCACCTTAGCCCCAGGCTATGGCCTGGACAATCTTGCTAAGATGGGATGCTGGGCAGGACAGATCTCAGGACAGGTATCCTGCCCAACATGGTTACTCTTCCCCAGGCCTTGTGTCTGATGCAGGGGCCACAGGAAGGGATGAGGAAGAAAATGAAGACAAACTGATCTCCAGACTCTGTTTAGACAGGAAGACCCTCATAACCAAATACCCCATGACACTAGGGTGGGGACAATGCCTGTAACTAGGGCTGATGGGAAAGACTCCCAGGAAGACTGACAGGGTCTTGAGGATGAGATAGAATTGACCAGACAAGAAGGATAAACCATGTTTTGGGAGGAAAGGAACCTGCAGATGATATTATGGAGGAAGGTGAGATGCCACAGGTAGGACTGGAGGGCAGGAGGTATAGGAGGAAAGCTAGAGAGGGCAGCTGCGGTGACTCTATGATGGGCTTGCTGGACTCAGCCAGTGCTTGGACTCCACCAAGCAGTGGGGAGCCCTTGAAGGATTTGAAACAGGAATGGCCACTACAGGTAGCTCCAGGGGCTCACCTGATGGCAACCAAGGAGGAGAGATGGGGCCCAAGGCTCCTTGGACCAAAGTTGCACATGAACATCTGCATTGTTCTGAGTCTGGTTCACAAGGCACCTGGTACGACTTTTTGGAAAGCTGTATTCTCCATTACCCAAAAGACATCCTGGCTAGCCAGTGACTGCTCCTCCACTGGTTTACATTAATAGCAATCCCTCCAAATACAATTCCATAGACATGCGAATTAAGCGAAGCTTTATTAAGCACCATTATGCAGATGTGGCTTTATTAAGGCCACATCTGCATAATGAAAAAATTTAACCAGAAGCCTGAAAAAAGCCCCCCCTGTGGGCTCCTTATCAGATAATTCCTCTTCCTCCTATAAATAGTCTCCAAACAAATTCAGAAAATAACGTCTGGATGAGGAGACCCTTTTTCACAGTTTAGGCCAGACCACTCAGCAGCTCACCACAGCCTCGGGGTTCCCACATCAGGGAGTGTGGGTGGAGTAAACCAGCCTGAAGCTCTATTATTTAAGTGCCCTAAGGCTAATTTTATGAGTCATGGACCATGTTTATAGGGTGACTTAAGGACAAAGCAAGCTCCTGGACTTTGACTCAGGGAAATGGGCTACTCTGGTGAGGCTAGCCTCATGTAGGGAGACCTCTATGTTGCAGAAGCCCCTGGGAGCTGCATGGCCTGTGGCCTGTGGTTCAAAGCCCACCCTCTATAGTCGGTCTGCCTGGACTCACAGCCCCCTCTGACACATTCTACTGTGTGACTGTTGGAAAATTCCTTGAGCTCTCTGTTCCTGAGTTTTCTTATCTGGGAAATGGGGATGATAAAAGCAGCCCCTCTCTCTAGGCTTCTTGTGAGGATCCAGTGAATCCTCTAAGGATTAAACTCTTGGAGGAGCTTTAGGTGGCACATAGGAAATTCTGTGTTTGCTTTTGCTATTCTTACTTTGGTATAAATTAATTGATCTGCAATTTTTCTCTCATTAAGCCATACCTTCAAAAAATTTTCTTTCTTTTCCTTTTTCTTTTTGGTACTGGGGATTGAAGCCCGGGACATTTTACCACTGATCAGCAACCTTTTTTTTTTCAGATCTCACTAAGGGCCTACTAAAGTCTACTTAGGGCCTCACTAAGTTGCTGAGGCTAGCCTCAAATTTGGGATTCTCCTACATTAGCCTTCTGAGCCCTGGGATCATAGCCATGCACCACCACACCCTACCAAATTTTCATTTCGTTGGCTGTCTCAATAACAAATGGAGCTAATTATCTAGTTGGGATCATGGAAGAAGTCATCCCACTCATTACTAAGTTCTGTTGCTTTTTACTCTGAAATATGCTTTGATTCCATCTAGTTCTTTCCACTGTAGGTGGGTATTAAGCGCCCCGGTTCAAATCCTGGCTCTCCTTGTGACCTTGGGCAAGTTCCTAACCTCTCTGAGCCTTGGTGTTCTCTTCATAATGATGTCTATTTCATAGGTGTTTGTGAGAATTAGATAAGATCGTTCAGGTAAAATGCTGAGAACAGCATCTGGAACTTAGTCTTATATTCAACCAAGCCTCGTTTTCAGCCAGATGTGGTGGTGCATACCTGTAATCTCAGTGATTTGGGAGGTTAAGGCAGAAGAATCACAAGTTCAAGGCCAGTTTTAGCAATTTAGTGAGACCCTAAGCAACTTAGAGCCTGTCTCAAAATGAAAAATAAAAAGGGGTGTGGCTCAGCGATAAAGTGCCTCTGGGTTTAATCCTCACTACTGGAAACAAAAAAAACAAAACAGAAAAACAAACCCATAGCTTAGCTTTCATTAATACTATCCCCATTCTGCTATACCATCTTTCACTTAAACATTCACAGTCAGCCTCTTAACTAACATCCACCTGTATGGCAAGACTCAGCCATACAGCAGCCGAAAGAGTTGCTAAAAACAGAAGCTTGATCATGACGGAACTTTACCCACAATGCTGCAAGTGATCCCTATTGCCCTGATAAATTCCCACACCCCTACACAGGCTTCCCTGGCCCTGCAGAATCCCACCCTCCTGACTCTCCAGCCAGAGCCCCACGTCACCGGCACCCTCCTTGCCTTCTTTCCCAGAAGGTTCCCTAGCACAGAGCTTCACACAGGGTGGGTAATGGCCTGTCCTCACAATCTTCTGTCCAGCAAACTCCTACTCACTGGGCCAGGCTCAGCTCCGTGTGTCTTCCTTGGTGATACCTTCCCCACTTCACCACTAGGACAGACTTCACAAGGCCCTTCACCGTTTCTTCCTGGTGTAAACTACCGTATTAAATTTTTGTTTGCAAAACTTGGGCTGGGGTAGAGTTCAGTGATAGAGCACACATGTCTAGCACTTGACCCCTCAAATAAATAAATAAATAAACTAATTGATTAATTTTTATTTGCACAACTTTAATGTCCATTAGGAACTTGGTATAGACTTTGTGTCATTCACAGAACATTCTCAGAGCGTGGAGTGCTGTCCAACTAACTCATTGCTGGCACTCAGTAAATGTTTAAAGATTGGATGAGTGAATGAACTAATGCATGACAGATGTGGCATTCCCTCCCTGGGACCCATAACCCTCTTCTGCGAACGCCACTCTTCTTCCTTTGGTCTTGCGGGCACCAGCGGAGACAAAGGGGTGTGTTGTTTTGAAGCCAGCAGACTCACACTGCCCCATCACAAAAATCAGAGCTGAAGTCCTTCCACAGGCTGATGATCTGGTCCTCTGCTGTTGACTCCCCCAGCCACCGGGAGTTCACTCCTAATCCTTAGCAGGTTCTTCTCTGTATCATCCTTCCGAGTTCCCCCATTTGTGAGGTTACCTTCTCCTGTGACTTCTGTGGGTTCCATCTTCTACAGAGTGTAAACAAATCACTCATAATTAGAAAGAAAACAATGCATTTAAAAAACTCTAATCACAAAACCGTTTCCCACCCTTTACATAAATAAGAAAGGAGAGAAGAAGAAAAAGAACGAGATCACTGGCCACTCCTCCCACATGAGGCCGGTGACCAAGTCCACACAAGCACAGCTCAGCCTTGTTGTGGGGACCTGAGTGCCATTTGCAAGCACCACTAACTAGCAGATGCTTTTGTGTGTGTGTGTGGTACTGGGGATTGAACCCAGGGGCACTCCACCACTGAGCCACATCCCCAGCCCGATTTTGTATTTTATTTAGAGACAGGGTCTCACTGAGTTGCTTAGGGCCTTGCTAAGTTGCTGAGGCTGGCTTTGAACTCGAGATCCTCCTGCCTCAGCCTCCCAAGTGCTGGGATTACAAGCATGCACTACCACGCCCAGCTTAGCAGATGTTTTTCATGCCTTTACCAGCCTGGTGGTCCATGCCTGGAATAGTGTATGAACCCACCCCCTTCACCGTCACTCATCCTCTCCTAGAGGGAACAGGTTGCCTCCCAGGTCCTGGAGTCCTTGACAGTGACACCTGTTCCAGTGCCTGAGTAGGTCTGGCGTCCTGTGTCCAGTCAACACCAGGATGAAGGCCAGGGTCTGGCTCTGGTAGAGCACTTGCCCAGCACACCCCGCAGCACCACATCCAGGACTGCAAAACAGTGCCTCGCAGGACAGCTGCACTGCAGATGGTGACCCAGAGGAAACCCAGCACGATCCACCTGGGAAACAGAAACTGTAGAAAATCCTGATGCACTTTCCCCAGTGAAAGAGGGTTAAGCTCTAGGCCTGAACCTATAAGAACAACCCTAAATATTGCAAAGACTGGCTAGATTCAGACTCGTTGGATGAAGTACCTCCTTTACACAATTGCTTAGAATGTCCAACACATTTTCAAGCAAGGATAGATTTTTATGTATTATTTATATACTTAAAAATTATTAATAGGCTGGGGATATAGCTCAGTTGGTAGAGTGCCTGCCTTGAAAGCACAGGCCCTGGGTTCAATCCCCAGCACCGCAAAAAAAAAAAAAAAATTATTAACATTGCTGGGCATGGTGGCATAAACCTGTAATCCCAGAGGCTGAGGCAGGAGGATTGCAAGTTTAAAGCCAGCCTTAGCAACTTAGTGAGGCCATAAGTAACTTAGTGAGACCCTGTCTCAAATAAAATATAATAAAAAGGTTGGGGATGTAGCTCACAGGTAAATTATCCCTGGGTTCAACCTGTGGTGTATATATATAAAAAATTATTAACATTAAAAAAAAATCCAGCCAGGTGAGGTGGCAGGAGAATCATAAGTTCAAGGTCAATCTAGGCAATTTAGCAAGACCTCAAAATAAAATTTGAAAAATTGGACTGGGGTTGTAGCTCAGTAGTGAAGTGCTTGCCTGGCATGTCTGAGGCCCTGAGTTCGATCCTTAGTACTAGTACTGGGTGGCGGGGGATCCAAACATAAAGGGGAGATAGTGCTAAATATTTCTTTCTTCTAACAAAGAACAGTGCCTCTTTATATTTAGCAAAAATGATCAAACAGACCCAGTTTGACCTGTCAGGGTGAATAGCTGCTCCCCTGTAGAAGAATGTGATCTTCAGACACAAACCACCACCAAGACCTCATTGAACTAAGGAGGGCAAGTTTCCAGAGGGATCTAAGGGAAGTCATGAAAAGGGCCCTTCAACACTGAACAACCCATTCTTCTAGGAAATGGAAATGGTTTCAGAGAAATGTCCTGAGAGGTTTGTTCATAACCATTTGGGGGAAAAAATGCCTTTAGAAAAAATAAGTGTTTTCAAGCACAAAAACAGTGTGTGTCCAGCAGTCAAGAGATGGCACAGAAACACCAGAGCCATAAAAACTTTGGTTCTAGAATATTCTCTTGCATCAGTAAGCCACTCCTGGAGGGCAGGGATGCCCTATGTCTGTCTGTCTTGTTTATCTTTGCATTTCAGGCCCCACACCCCACCCTGGCTAACATACAGTAGGTACTTAATAAATACAAGGGTCTTGGATCAAGAGGAAGAAAGAGTCTGATAAGGTGGCAATAATAATTTGTCACATTTTGCAGTCAATGGTGATGTGACATTATTTTCATTCGCATCTCATCTCTGGGCATGGGGAATACAGATGTTCTATTTTATAGTTTTATTCGTTGTCTGAATTGTTTACAAGTAGGGGTTTTGAAATAGAAAGTAATAAGATTATTTCCCCTTTGGAAAAAGTAATTCTCATGATTGTCACTGCCAACTTCTCGTCACCCTTTGGAACAGGGTAAGGAACTCATCATTCTGCCCTTGATTATGATTCACTAGGAGAGTAGAGTTAATTCATTAATTCCACAGCATGTATTCAACATCAACTATGCCAAGAATGGAACTGAGTAGGCCCAGAGAATGTACATGGGTGACGAAGACCAGCAAAAGAGGGAAAACACAATTCCCACTAACAAGTGTCCAGTTGTATCTGTGACAGTGGCCACAAAGGAGGCACTACTGCTAGGAGCACCAGGGTCCCAGCCTGCTTTCCTTCTGGGGACTGGCTCTACAATCTTGTGCAAGTCTCCTGCTCCTATTCAAGGTCTCCCAGATTGGAAGTATCCATCTCCCGCCCCCTTGACATCTCCCTCCTCCTGACCTGTCAGACATGACCTTGAGGATCATGCAACTCCTTACAGGGTTGTATTGACTAAGGTTCTCTAGAGAACCAGAAAAAAACAGGATGTGTGTTTTACATAAATAGATGAAGTTTAAGAGATGGACTCATGAGATTGTGGAAATGCAAGTCCAAAATCTGCAGGGTAAGGAGGCAGGCTGGAGATCCAGGGAAAAGAATCCAAAGATGGAATTCCTTCTTTCTCAGGGGAGGACAGTCTTTGTTCTATTGAAGGCCTTCATCTGCCAGGCACGATGGTGCATGCCTGTGATCCTAGCAACTAGGGAGGCTGAGGGAGGAGGATTGCAAATTCAAAGCCAGTCTCAGCAACTTAGAGAGAACATGTCTCAAAAAAAAAAAAAAAAAAAAAAAAAAAAAAGGACTGGAGATGTAGCTCAGTGGCAAAGGGCCCTTGGTTCAATCCCCAGTATTAAAAAAAAAAAAAAAAAAATCCTTTAACTGATTCAATGAGACCCACCCTGCTGTTGAAGGCAATTTGCTTTACTCAAGAGTTCAAAGATTTAAATGTTAATCTCATCCAAAAAATACCTTCACAGAAACATCCAGAATAAGGGAATTGTTAGCGTAGTTGGTGCAAATATCCAGGACAGACACAGCTCTGAGTTCAAGCAAAGGTTTATTGACAGAGTCTGCCAGGCTGCCCCTCTGCAAGGCGCAACAGCCTGCTGGAAAAAACTTCTTAACTATATAGTCATGTACAAAGGAGTAGTTAAAAAATAACTCTCTGGCCCTGTGATTGTTATATGACATCTCTGCTGTGGTTTCAGTAGTTAGGGACTCTTTTGGGGTGGGCCCACCAGGACAGTCCTGCCTGGGCGAATAGGTGCTGATTTTCAAAATGGAGTTACTTTGGCCTAAGGACCTAACAGGAATAATGTTTGACTGAATATCTGGGCACTGTGGGTGGCCAAGTTGACACATGAAACTAACCCTCACATTAGCCTTATGCCCCCAACAGGAGCCTACCAGGTGGAAGGCATAGATCAACTCTTACAAGTCCTTGAAATCTCCCACAGGGCCTCGCTCAGGGACTGTTGTCAGGAGGTGTTCAATCAGTCCTTGAAGAGTAGCAGAATAGAACCTGAGGTTGGACAGACCCTGTGGAAGCAACTTTGTGCACCTTCCGGTATCCATAGAGGATGTGTCACCAATCCTGCTTAAAAACCCATCACGCAAACCATGTGGCAGCAGAGACCCCAAAATCACAACCCTGATTCTTTCTCCATCCCGAAAATGACTCTTTGGTCTTCCTTAGTCATACCTGCTTAAGATAATAACAAACTCAGACAGAAATGACTGTCCATTTGGGTTTGAACTTTGTACAGTCCTAGCCAGAGAAGAAAAGACCAAAGAACAACATAAAGGAATGTTGTGGCCTGAGGGGAAAGTACCTGGCTCTGGCCTCTGATGTCACTGTATGACTTCAATCTTCAACTTTCTCCCAAGCCGATTATTAATTCATTCAACAAACTCCTACATCTCATTTCCCTTTATCTCCAACAACTCGTTTCCCTTTATCTCCAACAAACCTTACCTCACCCCTTAGAGATAACCAGGCCCAGAGGAAGGGCCTAGTGGTTTCTCAGACAATTCACATTCCCAGCTCCAATTTGCAAATCTAAACCCAGAATTTAATTTCCAGGCTTTCCCCTTGGTTCCAGAGCTGACTGCAGCTTAATCAGGAGGAGGAGGGCACACCTGGGTGAGAAACGCCAAGCAACTGGGCACAGAGGTAGAATGCCTCAGGCCATTTTCAATGCCAGTCCACGTCTTTGTGAGCCCCACAATTATCTGGTGGCCTTGTTTTGTTCTGTGTTCTGCATCTATAAAAATCCTTTTCATTCCTCCTCTGTCCCAACAGAAAAATGGGCAAAGAATAGGTACAGACTGTTCACAGCAAAAGAATCCCAAATGTCTTTTGAACACATTGAAAAGATGCTCAATTACACTCTTAATAATGGAAATGCAAATTAAAAGCACCAGGGGAAGATATGAGGTTGGCAAAGATCAGAACATGAGACAGCACAGTCCAGTAAAATGTGTGTGGGCCGGAGCCCGCAGGCCCTCTGAACACTTGCTTCAGAACTGACCTTCTCCAACCTCCTGGGAGAGGGATTTGGCAAAATACATCAAATTTTAAAATGTACGGTCCTGATGAATAAGCACTTCCTCTTCCAGGTAATAACAGATCTACTTCTATATTCACAGGAAAATGATGTTTGCATGAGAATATACATTTTAGCATTGTTTGTAAGAGCAGAAGCCTGGAACCATCCAAATGTCTATCAAGAGGAGAACAAGTTGGGCTGGCAGTGTGGCTCAGTGGTTAAGTGCTTGCCCCAGCATGCAAGGGCCCTAGGTTTGATACTTAATCCATCAAAAAAAAAAAAAAAAAAAAAAAAAGGAGGGGAGAGAACCAGTTAAAGTATAGACTTTTATATACTATACAGTCACTTAAGAGTAAGGAAGGCCTGACATGGTGGCACACATCTCTAAGTCCAGCAGCTCAGGACGCTAAGGCAGGAGGATTGCAAGTTCAAAGCCAGCCCCCGCAACTTAGTGAGGCCCTAAGCAACTCAGAAAGACACTGTCTCTAAATAAAATATATTTTTAAAGGGCCTGGGGATGTGGCTCGGTGGTTAAGCACCCCTGGGTTCAATCCTCAGTACCCCCCCAAAAAAAACTAGTAGGGAAGGTCCATGGACAGATGGAAAATTTCACAAGGATACAGTTGAGTTAAAAGAGCAAGGTGGATGCCAGAGCACAAGATGTGCTGGAAGAAAGTGCACACAGATGTTGATGGAAGAATGCCCAGTAACCTGGGGACATTGGTCGCACCAACAACAGGGAGGCTAAGGGACATCCAAGGAAGAAACTTAGGCTTCTTCACAGCACCTGTTCTGAATTGTGTCCTCCAAATTCATACTTTGAAGTCCTAACCCCCCATACCATAGAATGTGACCTTATTTGGAAACAGGGTCACTGCAGAACTAATTAGTTAAGATAAAGTCATACTGGAGTAGAATGAGCCCCCTTAAAAAGGCAGGGGGTACTTGGACACAGACAAGGAGACGGGGAGAATGCCATGGGAGAATGAAGGCAGAGACCAGTGTTACCCAGTGAACCAGCAGAAACTAGCAGAGAGGGGTGCAATCGATTTTTCCCTCTTGACCCAACCCCATGATTCCTTGATCACAGACTTCTGGCCTCTTCTTCCAAGACGCCCAGCTTGTGGTGCTCTGTGAAGCTGATACAGTCTTCCTTGGTCCCTTTTGAGTTCTGTATTCATGTACATGTGTTAGTCAGGGTTCTCCAGAACAGAATCCACAGGAAGTATGATTATAAAAGGGGATTTATTAGATTGGCTTACACGACCAGAAGCTGGGTAGTCCACAGTGGTCGTCTGCAGCTGGAGAGCTGGAGGAACCAGCAGCTGGCAGTCCAAGAAGCGGAAGCCCCAGAACAAGAAAAATCAACAGTGCTAGACAGTCTTAGACCACGGCTTCTGGAAACTACCTAGAGAATCACTGGCAGAGTCCCCCTTGGAAGAGTGAAGAAGTGAGAGTCTGAAATCCTCAGATGATCGAAGCAGCGATCAAGAACCTGTTCAAGAAGAGCTGAGCTTGCATCTGCATCTGCTTCCTTTTTCTTCCAACTTTTATTCCATCCTATCGGGCAGTGCTGCCCACACTTAGGGAGGGTCTCCACTTCAGTTCCTATCCCACATGCCAATCATTCCTAGACACACCCTTATGGACACACCCAGAGGCCTCTTAATCATCAGCATCTCTTAATCCAATCAAGTTGACAATTCAAATAACCATTATACTGATTTAAAAATTTTTTTTGTACTGGTGATTGAATCCAGGGATGCTTTACAAATTTTACCCTTTTTATTTTGATACAAGTTCTCACTAAGTTGCTCAGGTTCGTCTCAAACTTGGAATCCTCCTGCCTCAGCCTCCTCGTTGCTGGGATCACAGGTGTGTACCACGGCACCCCTGCTAAATTTTCTTTCAACAAAATGCTCTCTCCTTCTGGAAGCCTTCCTGGATTCACCAGGCTGAGCTGGAATTAGATGCAATACCTAAAATGCTGCTCAGGATGGCCTCAAACTTTGAATCCTCCTGCTTCAGCCTCCTAGTGGCTGGGATGATAGGCATGCACCACTGCACCTGGCTTAAATGATGTAGTTTATTAATAAAGCATCCCTGGATTCAATCTCTAATACTGTTTTAACTGCAACAGCTAAAATCCCTGCAATGGCATTTACCCAGTGCAAATGTAATTTAACTTTTCATAAGGGTTTTGTCTCTGCAAAATTATCAACTCCTGGAGGGCAGGAGTTGAACCCTCCATTCATCCATTATAGTCCCAGAGCCAGGCAGTCCTCCAGTGTTTGCTCGAGGAAATGAATAAATGAGTAACTAGACATTTTTTTCCTCCTTCCTTCTTTTCTATCATGATTTATTGGTTTGGGGCTTCATAAGCTGTCAGTGTATTTATGTTTAGCCAGGGTGACATATGAAACATGGCCCTAAGATTTGGAGGATCCTGATAGGTAGGAAAAAAAACATTTACAAGCACATTTAAGGGTTGCTGAGAGTTTAGTACAATTCAGGGGAGATACTTCTCAAACAGGAGGAGTTCATTTTTTGCTCTGAGAGGAGATGATAATTCAAGAACATCTTCCTCTCTGGAGTGCAATGCTAGATGAGGGACAAATGAGACAATCTGTAGCTCACACTCCAAAGCAAGACTCCTACAGTGATTATAGAAGTGACACTTGAGTTGGCACTACAGAGCCACATTATGGCTGCTGTCTTCCTTTCCCAGGGTTCCCTTAACAAAATATCAGGGTAGCTTAAAGCAATAGAAATTTATTATCTGACTGTCCTGGAGACCAGAAGTCAGGGGACTCTAAGAGAGGAGACCACTCATCTCTTCTATCTTCTGGTGCTTGCCAGTAGTCCTTTATGTTCATTGGCTTGTCCATGAATCATTCTGCTCTCTCCCTCCATTGTCACATGGCCTTCTCCCTGTGTGTCTACAAGTCTTTGTGACACATTCCTGTCTGTTTTATAAGGATATCAGTCATTGGATTAGGGCCCACCAAAATCCAGTATAGCCTGGTCTCAATTTGGTCACATCTGCAAAGTAAGTGACATTCTGAGGTTCCAAGAAGGCATGAATTGGTGTTGGGGGGAGGGCGAGGATACTATTCAACCCAGTGCCCTACCCAGCTGGGACTTGCCTAGGAAGGAGGAGCAGCGAAAAACAGAGCTATCTAGCCTTGTTAAGTGCAGACTAGGGCAGGGTTGGGGGTTGGGGGTGGGGGCTGGAGTATTGCTCAGTGGTAGAGTGATCGCTAAGTGTGCAGGAAGCCCTGGTTAACACACACAAAGTTAGCACAAATACCTGCATTCAAATCCTTCCTCTGCCTGCCAGTCTGCTAGGTGAACTCCAGCAAGGTACTCAGCATCTCTAAGCCTGCTCCTCGACACTGCGATGAATGGGTTTTAATAAAAGTCTGTGCTTCATTTATTGCTGGGCAGTTAAACGAGATCCTTTCCTGATGATCTTACCAGGATGCCTGATTTTTATTTTATTTTATTTTTTTTTTAGTTGGGGATAGGAGTGAGGGAAACAGGTTGGGGAGTGTTGAGTCTGAGGCCCTGGGGGTAGGGGGGCAGTTATTCCCCCAGGATGTGTTGTCTTTTTTTTTTTTTAAATTGTAGATGGACACAGTATCTTTATTTCTTTTTTAATGTGCTACTGAGGATCAAAGCCAGTGCCTCACACATGTTTCGCAAGTGTTCTACCACTGAGCCCACCCCCAGCCCCAGGGGTGGTCTTTTAAAGCCCAGTGGCCATCCTCCCACTGCCCTCCAGCTCCTGTCTCTGAAGGTCCTGAGAGAGTCTGAGGTGGGGCAGGAGAGACAGGACAGTGCCTATGTGTCCAAAGGCTGCTAACCACACCTGGACAGGCCTTCACTTCCCTGCCAACCAGAGTCAGATCTGAGGAAATCTGTCCATCCTGCCCCTGAAAGCTCTGTCCACCAGCTCCAGTCAGGCCTGGGGATCCTCCCACCTCCCTGTGATTCCCCACCGACCTCTGTCCATCTGACCCCCACATTGCCC
Source organism: Glaucomys volans (assembly GCA_020662805.1). Lineage (NCBI taxonomy): Eukaryota > Metazoa > Chordata > Mammalia > Rodentia > Sciuridae > Glaucomys > Glaucomys volans. Next base: position 332,939 of record JAJEJO010000328.1, on the reverse strand, counting down.
AGCCCTCTCCTGGCTGTCATCTCAGGGATTCTACTGCCCCTTACCCCCTGGCCCCAGCCCTTCCCTTTTCCCTTTTCCCTCTCAAAAAAAAAAAAAAAAATAGGGGCTGGGGTTGTGGCAGAGAGCTTGCCTAGCACGTGTGAGGCACTGGGTTCAATCCTCAGCACCACATAAAAATAAAGATACTGTGTCCATCTACAACTAAAAAAAATTAAAATAAATAGGTTTTAAAGCAAGAGCACCCCGTTCCGAGGCTCCTGCCATCCTTTCAGGGAAGAATGCAGACAGTTAATCGGCAAAACAGGACAGTTTATGATTAAAGGCACAGATGCCTGTTACAGGATGAACCTGCCTCATGAGGTCAGAGAGCACGGGGCGGCTGGGCTCGAGCACGCACAGACTTTAACTTTTAATGACAACCAGATGCAGAGTTAGAGCTGCAATCTGAAACGCTGCAGCTAAGCCATATTGATCTCCCCCTCCACCTCCACCATGGTGTATTTATAGAACTTATCATCGGAGTCTCCACAGCATAGCCAGACCAGACACGTCCTCTCCTGCTGTGCTAACACCTCTCTCCAATTCACCTGTCCATCCAGACACTCCCTCCAGGTGTGCTGGCCTCTCCTTGCCTAGGCTGCCCGTTGAGGAAGAGCCCCCTGGGAGGGGATGGCTGGGGAAGGTGTGCAAGGCTGAATGAGCAAATCTCTGATAACATTTCAAAAGCAAACAAAACAAAACAAAAAACTTGGAATGATTAGTGCTTTGCACAGATTGGGAGACCTGGCTGCTCTCCTGTGTGAGTTCATGTTCCATTAGAACTGGGTTCAATCATCCAGACACTGAAATTTTTGGGTGACATTTTCATTTAAAACTTGCCATCATAGCTGGGCTGGAATCCCCTGTCTGTGACCTGTGCAATGAGTCAACCAGGCTCAGACACATCATTGCTGGGGCTGATCTGTAATCTTCCATAGCAGCTGGCTGCTGCTCGTTTCCTCCGCATTGAGAAAAACCATGTGCACAAGCTTTGTTGCTCAATTGTAGCTTTTAATAATTTTCCTTGGTGACTAGTGGGACTAAGTCATTGATTTACTTATCTTATGCATGGAGTGCACGGTTGATAGTGTGGACTCTGGAGTCAATTACCTCAATTTAAATCCTACCTCCACCAATTAAAGCTTTATGTCATCAACTCTAAAACTCAGTTACTTCATCTGTAAAAGGAAAATCATAACCATCTCTGACCCAAAAGCAGCTCAGAGGATTTTTCCAGTTCAGGTTTCTGGAAGCGGACTATGAGACGAAAGTTAGCAAGGACTTGCTCTTGCTTGGGGAACTCTCTGAAGAGCAGCACAGCTGGATTAAGCAGAGCTGAGCTGTGATGTACTCCCAAAGAAAACAACAGCCAAATCCAGAGGGCACTCTGGAACCAGGATGACCCATTATCCCTGTGTTAAGCTGGGCCAAAGGAACTGGGCTTTGTACGCCTCTTAGTAGCTCATCCTTGGGCACAGGTTGCCCCCAAGGAAGTGTGCCCATAGGCCAGGTAGTTTTCTTCAGCTGAGCCAGTCCCTGAAGGATAGCTGAGATTGTTTTATGTGAACTTTGGAAACTTACTGGACATCTCTAAGCTGGTTTCTTCATCCACTCAGTGGGTTTAATCAAAGCTTGTGCATGCTAGGGTTGATGGGCAGATAAATGAGATTGTGTCCTGCCCTCTTCCTATAGCATTCCTGGTGATGGGTAGAATCAGTCCCTCATTCCTGGAAAGAGATCTGGGGAGCACATAAGAGCTTCCACTACAAAGATGAAATGTGATAATCCACGTAGGGCCCTTAACACAGTCCACGGCATGCAGTAATTGCTCCATAAATGGTAGACATTGCTATTGCTGTTGCTTTAATATTTGTCAGGCATTGGGCTACAGGCTGGGGACACAGCAGTGATCAAGATTTTGTTCTTGCTCTCAAGAAACTCAATCCATGAGCAAATCAAGCAATGGAACAAGCGATTACAACACAGTGCGATTGACAAGGTGGCACAGGATGTGGATGGGAGCACTTAGAAGGGGTGCATGACCTAGAGTACAAGGAGGAAGGAAAGCAATGCTACAGGTGATACCTGAGGATGAAGAGGTGCCAGTCAGTCAAGCAAAGGGAGCAGCAGGTAGGGCAGGGTGGGGTGGGGTGGGGCAGGGAGAGGTCTGTCCAGTGGGAGGAAGCAGTGTGTGCCCTGAGTGTGCATGACACAGTTCAGCAGGGTCAGTCAGAGTGTGTGCCAGGACTGGAGAGAAAGGGCTTTGTGCACACAGGACAAGGAGTGTGGACTTGCATCCAGGGAGGGCAGTGGGAGGCATAAATGGATTTTAACCACAGAAAGGACAATGTCCATTTGAAAAGATCACATTGGCTGGCATATGAGCAAGTGAATAGAGACAGATAAAAGGAGAGACTGAGAGACCCCACAGGAGGTCATGCCAGGGTCCAGATGGGAGGCAAAGGTGACCTGGACGAGTTGTTAGCACTGAAGAGAGGTAAGAGTACAGAGTTATGGAATATTTAGGAAGGGGTGATGACTGGATAGTGAGAGAGAGAAAGGGAATTCAAGGTTAGACTTGAACTTCTGACCTGGGCAAGAGATCTTCAAGAAGCCATGAAATGAGTGTCCTAAGACCAGGAAGAAAAAAAGTCATTGAAGTCAGACATGCCACTCGTTATTCAGAAAGGCTGGATGGAGCTTCTTCCAACCAGCTCTCTGAGCATATGGCTCTGTTTTAAAGAAGCCCATTTTAAGTCCCAGTAGAGTACAGGATAATCATCAGAAGCAGGGGTACCTGTTTCCTCCCCCTTCTCTATAGGGACAGGGGACTGGCCAGCAGAGTGCAATCTCAGCTGGGCGTGGTGGTGCATGCCTGTAATCCAAGCGACTTGGGAGGATTTCGAGTTCAAAGCCAGCCTCAGCAATTTAGCGAGGCCCTAAGCAACTCAGTGAGACCCTGTCTCTAAATAATAAAATACAAAATAGGGCTGGGGATGTGGCTCAGTGGCTGAGTGTCCCTGAGTTCAATCCCTGGTTCCAAAAAAAAAAAGGGCTGGGGATATAACTCAGTGATATGGCCTCCCTGTGTTATACCCACAGTTGTATATACACACAGAGTGCAATCTCAGTGTTTATTAGTAGCTGTAGTGGGAAGCAAATCAGGCAAAGGAATTCAGTTTGGATTCAATCTTCAATGACCATCAACATTGTTGATTTGTAGGGACTCTGGGTCCAGCCCTGTCCTCAGGGCTTCAGATACAAGGAAACATAAGATACACACTGACCAGTGAACTTGAAGGCCCAGTCCCTTCAACAGTAACATTTTGGGTTTTTTTAAATGGTGCTGGGGATGGTGGAGATGGAACCCAGAGCTCCACCACCAGACCTCAATTGTGAGATTTCTCATGGTAAATTAGTGAAGGCATCCAGGTTTATACATCGGTCCTTTATAGGTTTCATGGTCTGAGTCAGTCCCTGAGGCCTGATCACCCATGAACTTTTACAGTACTGAGTTTTCAGACTTCAAAGCAAATAAGACCTTTGCAAGTGGGAATAATCCCACCAGAAGGATTGGCAGAACTCTCTAGTATTTGCTCCAGAAGGAATAATCTGAGGGCAGGAAAAGACCTGAGGAGTCTCTGAAGGTTCCAGAATATTCTGGGGTTTAAAATTATTATTATTTTTTTTTTTTGAGACAGGGTCTGCATCAGTTGCCCAGGCAGACCTCCAACTCATGCTGTCCTGCCTCAGCCTCTTAAATAGCTAGGACTACAGGCCCACCGCCACACCCAACCCCAGAATATTCTCTGAATTCGAGTTGGGAAATCAGGCCCAATATTAGTTCAAGGCATTTCTGAAGAAAGAAAATGAGTCGGCATGCCTAAGAATCTAAACTGGCACCTCCCAAAATTCTGGAATACATTCGAGAATCAGGGTGCTCATGAGGTTACAAGGGCAATGGCCGTTGGATCAACCAAAATATTTTCAAGGTTCGGTTTGGTGCCTACTTTCCAAACAAGGGTCTAGAGTTAAGCCAGCGACAACCAACCTCTACCATAAAAAAGATCCAAGTCCCCAAGAAATGTGATTTCTCTTTAAAATCATTTCCTGCAGGGTAAGTTCCTCTATTACAGATTTGAAACGGTTCAAGAATAAATCCACCAGTCGATGTAATCTTTTCTTTCTTCTTCAGATTTCCAAAGACAAGCAGGTTCGTCTCCACCGCACTTCCGTTTTCTCCCAGGCTTGCTATGGTGTCAGGTTAGTGCTCCAGAGCTCCTCCTGGACAGCATTTGCGCCCTTGAGAGAAAGTGATAAAACGTCACCAAGGGACACCAGGGTCCCGGAGTATCAGTGCACGAGGGTTTGGAGGTGGGCGCGGCTCCCCTAGCTTTGAACTTGACTTCGATCTAATTCAGAGGAGGGACAGCGCGAGGACTGCGAGCCCCGGGAACACCCACGCGGGGCGAGGGAGGCAGGGAGGTTGAAGACCAAAACCCTCCTGGGCGCACAGAGGACGCCCGGCGCCGCCAGGCGCCCAGGTCCACCTAGAGGCGATTGCTGTCCGCGGACGCGCTCGGGACAGCTCCGGGAGGCGGGCGGACCCGGAAGGGGTGGGGGAGGGGAGGCGAGCCCCGCCCCGGCCCCGCCCCCGTCTCGGCCCCGCCCCGCCGCGCCACGATTATAGCCGATGACTCAGGGCGGGGCTCCGCATCCAACCCGCACGGCCGCCAACTTCTCTGGATGGGACCAGAAGTTTCTAGCCGGCCAGTTGCTACCTCCCTTTATCTCCTCCTTCCCCTTTGGCAGCGAGGAGGCTGTTTCCAGACACTTCCACCCCTCTCCGGCCACGTCACCCCGTCCTTTAATTCATAAAGGTGCCCGGCGCCGGCTTCCCGGACACGTCGGCGGCGCGCAGACCTCTCGCTCCACCGGCGGCGGCGAACTGTCCGCACCCGCGACCCCGCGTCCCGCGGCCTCTGCGGCCCGACCCCGACCCAGCATGAGCGCTGCCACCCACTCGCCCATGGTGCAGATGGCGTCCGGCAACGGCGCCGGTGACCGCGACCCCCTGCCCCCGGGCTGGGAGATCAAGATCGACCCGCAGACCGGCTGGCCCTTCTTCGTGGACCACAACAGTCGCACCACGACGTGGAACGACCCGCGCGTGCCCCCCGAGGGTCCCAAGGTGAGCAGGGCCCGCGGCCCCACCTCGACGGCGAGCAGGCCGGGCCGGGGGGACTGGGCCGGCGGGGGCGCCAGGGCTCCCGAGCGCCGGAGGTCGGTGAAGGCCACCGCGGACGCTCGGCCCTCGGGGCGGACAGCGGCCCCCAAGCCGGGGTAGGTCGCCGCTCCCCTTGCGCCCTGCTGCGCGCGGGCGAGTGCCCTCTGCAGACCCGCCCTTGACCGGCGTCCGGCCCCGGGAAGCCCCGGAGGGCTGGCCTGGGGAGTGCGACCCGCGCGGGGGCGCGGGGTCCCGTCCACTCGCTCGGTTCGAGGGACGGAGGGCCCGGTGGCTGGAGCTGCCCGCGCTCCTGGGCTCGGGCAAGAGGGGCGGCCGGCCTGGTCAGCAGCCCAGGCCCTGGCCAGGCCCGGGCCAGGCCTCACACCCTGCCCGGCCTCGCGTCCCGAGGTCCGCGGTTCCCTCTGCGGTTCGCGCACGTCCCTCTGGGCGGACGCCAGAACCCCTCGCAGGCAAGGGTAGGGGGACCTGGGGAAATTCCACCTTCCAGTTCCACAGCTTGGTTGGGGGTTATGTTGACTTTCCTCTCCCGTCTCAGGCACAGGACGCTGGCGTAAAATACCTTTCACTAGCTTTTTTTTTTTTTTCTTTCTTTCTGTGTATTAAATTACAACTGTATTATTGTTTGAAACTGCTTTCAATAAGGTGTCCTAGTGTGACTTGTTAAAAAAAACCCCACAAGGTACTCTTCTCGCAGGAGTTTCTGTGTTGGAGATCCCTGACTGCCTCCTAGTTGGCGCCTGCTCACCACATTGCCTCACACTGGAGAGAAAGAGAATATATATATTTTTAATGGCATACATTCCCTTCCTTGTTATGGTATTAAAATACTTAGGATTTATTCCCAGTACACAAGTAGCTGAAGAGTGATGCTCAAGTGAATGCGGCAGGTATGTACCCTAGTTTCAATACGCAGAGATGCCTTCAAGAGCATGAAAAATTGAAAATACAAATTTGCAATGAAGAGCATGGAAATTTGAGAATATACATTTAAATCTGCTCATTTAAAAATAAAAAATTTTATAATTAACGTTGACGTATGAATAACTATAAGTTTGAGCTTTTTCAAAGTAAAAAGCTTGGAATAATACACCTAAAGAGTAGTTATTACTGCTGTCTGGATAAAATTAAAAGCAGTAAAGAACTGATGACCACTATTTTAGGAAAAGATCTGTATTATCCACCTTCACTTTTAGGCACTTTTTTGTGTGTGTGTGTGGGTACCACACACAGAACTCCAGGCCTCACAAATGCTAGACAAACTGTGCACCCCCCAGCTCACATTTTATTTTTTTCTTAAAGATAGTGATAAAACTCAGGTATCCAAGAGTGAAGCATTGTACATTCAGCAGTTTACATTTACAAGAAATTAATTGTATATTTATTCCTAAAAGTCAGTATAAGAAGCTGTAATTAGCTGGGATGGTCATAATTATTTATGTATTTATATGTATATGTATATATATGTATCTTTTTGTCTGTCTGTTCAGCCCCTTACTGGGTGAAGCTTGTACTCCATCTCCCTTACTACAGAGTGCATGGGTGTAGATCTATTTTTTTGAGGCCTCCTTCCTGAAGACACAGGGACAGTCAGAATCTGCCTGAACCCTTTGTTAGGAGTGAAGATTAAGTTTGAGCACAGACATTGGTGGTACTTTGCTTGCTTTCAACATGAAATTTACCTAGCAAGTTGAGATCTTCCTATGGATGGGTAAGACTGGAATTTCACAAGCCTTTTTAAGAGAAAAAAAATCCAAGTTGAGTTACTATTACTGTTCTCAGCAAATAGAAACTGTGAACTACTAAAGTGGAAGTGCTGGGTTGGAAGAGTTGATTTGAAAATTCCCCGGTCAGAATTTCATTTTTTAAAATCTTCATTTTATTTATTTATTTTTGGTTCCAGGGTTTGAACCCAGAGGCCCTTAACCACTGAGCCACATCCCTAGTCCCCCTTTGAAGAATTTTTTTTGAGACAAAGTCTTGCTAGGTTGCTTAGGGCCTCCCTAAGTTGTTGAAGCTGGCTTTGAACTTATGATCCTTCTGCCTCGGTCTCCTGAGCTGCTGGAATTACAGCACCCAGCATGGTAAGAATTTTTAAAGTTGAAAGTTCTTAAAGCCCTGGGGCTAGGTGGTGCATGCTTGTAAGTAATCCCAGTGATTTAGCAAGACCTTCAGCAACTTGGTGAGACCCTGTCTCAAAAAATTTAAAAAGGGCTGAGTATATAGCTCAGAGATTAAGTGCTCCTGGGTTAAATCCCCAGTACCAAAAGAAAAAATAGAAAGGTCCTTAAAGATCTTTTGGTTCAGTCTTTATTTTATTGATAAAGAAATGCAGAGAGGGCTGGGGATATAGCTCAGTTGGTAGAGTGCCTGCTTCACAAGCACAAAGCCCTGAGTTCAAGCCCCAGCACCGCCAAAAAAAAAAAAAAAAAGAAAGAAAAGAAATGCAGAGAGTTCTAGTGTGTTTCCGAAGGTCATAGAGCTACAACCAATAGCAAAGAGAGAACAGTATGGAGTGTGCTAATAACAGGCAGTGTTTGTTCAGAACTTAGAAGTGGCTCGAATTTTTATGAGACTGAAGCATGCGGGATGAAGTTCTTGGGCATCTGTATGTTTTCTGGGCCACACTGGGTCACTCAACTCTGCTGTAGTTGGTTGCTTGGATTTTTTTTTTTTTTTTTTAACCAGATATTGAACTCAGGGACACTCGGCCACTGAGCCACATCCCCAGCCCTATTTTGTATTTTATTTAGAAACAGAGTCTCACTGAGTTGCTTAGGGCCTCGCTAAATTGCTGAGGCTGGCTTTGAACTCGAGATCATCCTGCCTCAGCCTCCCGAGTTGCTTGGATTACAGGCGTGCGCCACCATGCCCGGCTGCTTGGATTTTTGATGAGTAGATATGATCAGCTCAAGAAGAGAGTTTTCTTTATCATATTGACTACCTGTGGTACCAAAACATAAGGAGAAAACTAACATCAGTCTAGGAGCCAGATCCTCTCAACTGCTTCCTGCTTCTTGCCTGGGTTTCATTGCTTTCAAAACAGTGCTTTGATAGTCACAGAATATCTGGGCAATGGGTACAGTTTCACTTACATGAATCACACCTTACCCCAGACTATATGCAGTGGAAAATCCTTCAGTGTTGTTTTGTTAGAAATTGGTTTCCTAATGCATAATGAGAAAAGAGGTGGGTCCTTAAAAAAAGGGCTTTTTTGGAGGAACTAAACTAGAGGCCCCTCTAAGCATCCTCACCTTGGAGAAGAAATACTGCCAGTCAGTAAAAAACATTCATTGAGCATGGAAAGCTCTCCTGGGGGAGGATTCTGCTTCAGGATGTTTACAATCTAACCACATTGGTAAAGAAATGGCTTTCAGGGGAAAGAAGAAAAAGACTTAACACTTTGTCCTCTCAAGGTTGATCCTCTACCTTCAGAGCAAGTCTTTCATCCCCCCACTTTTTTTTTAAACCCAGAAGCAGGTGAAAGCCAGTGTCAATGCGGCAAAGACTCTGACTTCATGTAGCACCTTTCTTTTTTTGGGGGGGTACTGAGGCTTGAACCCAAGAGCACTTTATTACTGAGCTATATCCCCAACCCTTTTTATTTGTTATTTCGAAACAGGGTCTCACTAAGTGACTGAGGTTGGCCATGAATGTTTGATTCTCCTGCCTCAGTCTCTAGAGTTGCTGGGATTATAGGTGTGGGCCACTGTGCTGGTCTGTCCAGCTCCTTCTTAAACAGCTGGACCTCCCACCTGCAGTGTCCCTGGATTTCGATTTTCTGCACCCTCGGCCTTCCCACTTCTCTCCTGGCAAATTTGTATCAGCTCAGTCCCCTTTTCTGCTGCAGAGGTTAGTGATCACTTTGGACTCTGGAGATGCATAGTCACCTGTAGACACTCCCCAGTTCTCCCTGAGTAAACAGCCCAGGTATTCTGAGTTCTGGTTGCTTGAACGCTTTCCTGGGTGGAAGGCAGACCCTTCCCTCACAGAGCGAGGCTGTTCCTGCTCTGGATCTTGTGGAGTTCCCAGCTTGGCAGTCTCCAGAGGAAACTTTAAAAATACAGATTGCAGTTGTGTCGCCATGCCCCATGTTGGATCTGAGTTGCTCAGAGTGGTGCCCAGAAATCTAAGTCCAAAAAGCTTTCTGTTGACTCTGATTCTGCCAGCCTGGCCTTGCCAGCCACGAGGACCTCTGATCCCATTGGTAGACGGGGAGCCGTGACCTGGTGTGTGCCTGTGTGGGCCCTGGAATCCCTCACGCCGCGCCTGCTTCACGTCTGGCCTTCAGAGCTTCGTCTGGCCTTCGCTTTCCTTCTTGGGGAAACATTCCCGGTGCCTGAGCTTCTGCAGTGTGGTTCTGGGGTGGAGGTGGGACAGGGTTAAGACAGTCTCACAGCAGTCTGCCAGGGCGTCAGTGTGAGAGTGGTCAGACTCTTGGCAGTCCTGAGACCTCCCCACACCCAGAGCCAGGGATTCCCTCCTTCCCGTCTTGCCCCCCAGCATTCTCTTGCCATCATAATGTGGCAGATTATACTCAGGTGTTGTGAAAGATAGAAACATCCCTTCAGAGAAAATTGGAAATATTTCAAGTATGATTAAAGCAGAGAGAGCCATTTATTCTGCGTCAGGTTGAGCAAAGCCTCCTTAATTTTCTTAAAGATGAGATCATTTTGCTCTTTCTGGATCAATTGCAAGCTGTTGTGCCTCCCAGCAGACTCGGAGCACAGTTGGAAGATGAGTGGCCATTCTCTCCTTCGCTTCTCCAGCTAGTTGCAGTCATGGCTGAGCAAATGCCTTTGCAGCTGGAGGACCAGTGATTTGTCGGGGGCCGGGGAAGAGCATGGCCACGTATCTTGGGAGCCCCGTTCTTCCAAGATCTTCATTTTCTAAAGAACAGCCTGTGTTTGGCTCACTCAAGAACCAAGTGTGCCTCAGAGACTATAATTTGTGCCTGTTCTGTGAAGTAGATTCCCCTTTATGAGGGCAGAGTCTGTACGCAGGGACGGTGGCAGTGGTGGCGGAGTTTGACGTTAGCCAGGGCTGGGAAGGCTTACACGTTGGATGCTGTCGGGGCTGGTGGTGAGTCACAAAGCTTCATACCACCCATGAGGCTTGATTAGCACTGTCCTTTTTTCTGGAATGACACACAGTTGCCTTATATAAGCCACTCTGCATGTTTATTACTTTTTTTTTCTCTCTCTGTTTATTACTTTTTATTGACATTTGAAAAATGATGTTCTGTTGTTTACCATCCAAAACAGGAAACCATACATAATCTAAACCTGCTCTTTTTCCTTCAAGTTTTGCCATTTTAATGCTGCTCTGAAATATTTCAGAGGCCTGTGTCGAAACACTGGAAACTGAAGACAAAGGTCCACTTATTAGAAACCTCTAGACCTCTAGTATAGACCAGCACCCAGGAACCCACCGCCTGTGACTGTTACTCTCCAGCCCCCTCCCTGGCTCCCCACTGTCATGAATCAGCTCCACACCCCCAGTCTGTTCCTTCCTCAGAACTTAGACTCAGACAGACTTCTGAGGCCAGATGCCAGATCCCCTGGTTCTGCAGTTGTGGAGTCTCTCCATCTTTGCCTGGCACTTGTGATACCTTGTGTGATATCTGATGTTACTATGTCTTCACATATTTCTATGAAGATGTCTTTGGGACCTTGGCAGCTTTTCAGGAAGCCAGGCAGTTTGCAAAAGCTTAATCAGAAAGATTTCTTCAGGAAGGGATAATGTATTTTTCTTGATCTGTCAACAAATTGATATCTATGTGCAAGATATGAATGTGCTTTTACAGATCGTGTCTTTTGTAAATCCTCAGGACAGCTCTCTGAGGTAAGAGCTATTAAATATGTCTTATGCCTGAGAAAACAGGCTCGGAGAGGCATTTGCCTGACCTTTGGTCACAGAAAGAAAAACTCTAATGGCTTTACCTGCACCTAGGGTCCTGCAGGAGTGACAGACACATTTGCCCTTGGTGGGCCAGGCTGCTTCATACTCTGGCTGCCCAGGCACAACCCTAGGTAATAAACAGCTCTGAGTTCATCTTTGTATAGTTGATCAGAAATGTTGGCCCATTTCCTGAGTCTGGGTCTCAACTCAGGAGGTGGGCCACTGTTTTCATGTCACAACACTAAATGCCATATTAGGGACAGCTGTGCTGTTCCATGCCTTTGTCCATGAAGTGTGTCCCACCTCCTTCCAGTGAGAAGCAGGCTGTCCCTGTTCTGGACTCCACCAGATTCTAATTGGAATCTTTTTTTCTAAAGGTGGGCCCTTCCCTGCTTTGCCTTGGGCTCCCGTGGTGGTTGTGAGTTCTGGGGCCCATGGTGTCATCTCTCTGCCTCTGTGTACCAGCTGGGGAAAACTCAAGAATTGCTGTCTGTGTGGGCCTGCCCCTGGTGAAGTGTGGTGGGTGCAAGTCTCTAGGAGCCTTCTATTGGTTCTTCAGCATTGCAGTATTGTCGTGGGCTCCTGAGTGTCCCCGACAGAGGCCTGTCCCTCTGATCACTTCCTGAATGCCCTTTTCTGCATAGAGGATGTCAGTCTTAATTCCCCAAGTCCATCCTTATGGGTCTGGAGAAGCTCTGTTTTCCGCCAGTGACACAGCATCTTCCTGCCAGCCTGCCTGCGGGAGGGGCTGGGAGCCAAGAGCAGCCAGACGCTGTCTGCACTGCTAGGATCAGCGACGCTGGGAAAGGAGACTTTTTCATTTCTTTTTCTTGTGGCGGGCAGTAAGATCAGCACTGCATATGCAAACCTTCTTATTTACTGTCGGATTAGAAAAGCCTGGAATTGCAGACTGCTCCCATGTGCTCAGGAGCCTGTTGTAAGCAGTCAGCTGCCAAAGCTCTGGCTACAGAGCTGGGCACTGGTGAATTGAAGTGAGACCTCCTGGAAATTCCCTAGCATCCTGTTGGAGAGCAGACACTTCCTATTTTGAAATAATTTCTTAATTGTCCACTAAAGTAGAATTAGTTATTTAAAAATTTAAAAATTTCTTCTTAGACACTAAAAAAAATGAATGGTTTAAAAAATCCAAACCGTGGGGAAATAAGAAGGTGCCTGCATGTACCAAGGAAAAGGCAGCCACTCCACTGCTTGATTGAACCTCCTGTGTCAGTGGAACAGGCCTCGGTGCAGGGCTGGGCCTGCCCTCCTGCCGGTGAATGGGGTCTTCTCCAAGACAATAGAGGCCTCGGTGCTGACAGTTCCCTGTGCTGGGCACCACAGCAGTCCTGAGGTTGCGGTGAGTCAGAACTGAGCCCGGGTCTTCACTCTCGCTCACTTGCCCTGTCTTGGCTGGGCGATGACTCAGCAGAGCTGTGGCTCCCTGACCCAGCGCACACTTGAACTGAATGTTCCAGGTCTGAGCCTCAGCCCTGTGTGGCCAGATGAAGGGCTTTCTTTCCTGGTGCACTCAGCCCAGGAAGATGAAGGGTTTGGAGATGTTAATCACACGTGAATGTTACCACACAGTGTAGACATGTGACAGGAAAGGGCTAGTGAAAGGGCTGACCTTAACCATCAGACAGACTCAGGTTCTAGAGATCTTGGGTAAATCGCTCACCCTCCCTGGACCTCAGTCCCCCCTTCTATAAAATGGGTATTGCAGCTATACTTGTCCAGCAGGGTTGGAAGAATGCAGGGAGATGTTGCGTGGAAGGTGGTTAGTCCAAAGCCTGGACTGGTGCATGCACAGTCCCTGGAGACCTTTACAGCCTCCGTTGCAGACTGGGAGGGTATTTGCAGATAGATATTTGTCCCATGTGATAGATGTGGCCGTGCATGGGTCTTTCAGCTCTCAGATGGGCCCAAGTATTGCTTCTCAGAAGTCAGACCTCCTTCTATCCCCTTTGTACCAAGTTGAGCTGACTCCCCCTTAACCATGTCTAGACAGCCCTCAGAACCCTGCCCTGGGCTTGCTGTGCCCCTTGTGATGACAGTATGCAGATGGGCAGTAACTTGGGATGCAGCAGGGGGTCAGATGAAGACTGACCTTCTAGAGCCTTAGCCAGCCCTGGGCCCCATCGCGTGGCAATCCCCAGATCCTCTCCCTGAGACAGGCCTGGGGATGATGATTCCTGCACAAAGCTGCCCTGAGCCCTGCCTTACTCAGCCCAACTCCTAAGGACAGTGCCAGGCAGGAACTAGGTGCCAGGACCCTCAGGTACTGGGGAGAGCCAAGACATCTTAATGAGGGCCTGTGGACCACATTACCTGCACCCAGCTCAGAGGGGTACAGATGTCACCGCAGATGGAAGAAGAAGGGGTTTTCCAACTGCCTTCATCATTTTGAGGGGAGGATGTGGTTGTTGTGGGAAGAATGCTTTGAGAAGCTGCTTAGGGTAGGGAGAAGAATCCCTAGGAATCTCCCCAAGGCACTCACCACTGGTCAGAGAGACCCTTTGCCCCAGCTGCTGTCTATGAATTGGAGTTTTTTTTTTCTCTTGGCAAAGTGTATTTTGTACAAAATGCACATCTGCTGTCACCTTGCACTGACACCTTTGTGGTTGGTATCTAGCAGATGGACATTTTCGTAGTTGGTATCTAGCAGATGGAATGGCCATGCACTGCACCAGTGTGTCCACTTTTGATGTGGGACAGGTCCTCGAGAAGGCTGTGGAAATGTACTAGGTGTGAGGTGGGTCCCTTCCTGGTCTCTTTAAAAAACTGAGGTAGAGCTTGCTTCCTGCTGTGGAGAGTGCAGGTACTTTTCCATCTGTGATTCCTAGCTTTAGGTGGATTAAAGCAGGTGGCCTGCTCCGCTCCTCTTCTGTTTTTTCTGAAGAGGAAGTAGGTAGTGTTTATTTTTCCCTGAATCCACAGTTCAGGAGCTGAATATCTTGGCCTGGCTGTGCACCAGCTTCCTGTGTGACCTTGGGCCCATCCATTTCCACATTTGCTAAGTGGAATCCTCAAGGATGGGTCCAGGGGGTGGGGACAATGGGGAGGCTGGAGGCTTGGCTTTGAGCCCCAATCTCTACCTCGCATTGGAGAGATGCTCAACAGCTGCCTGTGGGTATACGTGGCTTGAGGACTGCTGTGGGCCCTGGGGAGGGGTGTCGTGGAGATGCCAGCAGATTTTCTGCCTCCTGTGGACCATCCCATGCCCCAGCCTGGCCTGGCTTTTCCTTCCCAGGTCTCTGGTTGTGTGCGGGGAGCCCCAGTCAGGTGTTGGTTCCAGCAGTGAGTTTGTCTGTGTATAGGCCTTTCCTGGAATCGCTAGCAAGCCTGATGGAAAGGGGAGAGTACTGAGGTTGGACCTTTTGAAGTTTTTGGCTGTTTGCTTCCAGGTTAGTTCTCAGCAGAGAAAATGGCATCCTTGCTCACTAGTGCCCTCAAGGCTCTCAGATAAAAGGGCCTGCAACTCTACTTGGCTTCTTAACTACTTGGTGAAAACCACTGAGGAACTGGGCTTCATAAACAATAGGCTCAGCCTTTGCTGGAGAAAGCTAGGTCCATCCATAACTATCTGTATAGGGCAGGCGTGGCTTCAAGTTCCAGAGCCTTTTCATGCCTTATTTCACTTAAGTCTTTCCCCCTAAAAAGTGTTGGGAATTTTGCAGCTGGAGAAACTGAGTCTTACTAGTAAGGAGTTCAAGGCCACGAGCTGGTGAGCAGCAGAGAGGATTGGAGCCCAGGACAACTGCTTGCAGACTAGGCCTGCAAGGAGAACAGCTTGCAGACAAAGCTGCAAGGAGAAGCCATGCTAGCTGCTGGGGATGCAGCTTAGTGGTAGAGCACTTCCCTGGCATGTGCATGACCTGGGGTTTGATCCCCAGTACAATAGGACCAAGAAGAAGAAGGAGGAGGAGGAGGAGAAGCAATAGTGGTTTCGTCTTCTGAAAATATTCTCCAGTAGAAACATCGAGGGACATTCATTTCATTAGTCCTGGGATAAAATGAATAACAAATAGCAGAGCAAACCTCCAATCAACTATGACTTATAGTGGCTCACAGAGTTTATGGCCACCATGGACCTCTGTCTTACCAGGAGTCCCAGGACAGAATTCTCCCACCTCAGAGGTGCTGTGAATGGACTGTGGTGGAATGTGGGCCTAGCTTACTATTCAGAATTCATTCATTCTGTTCTCTACCCTACGCTGCACAGGGAGTGGTGGAAAAGTCCCTGTATCGCAACCTGGTGGGAACTGAAGGAATTCAGAGCTTCGTTGTAGGGATGCAAATGACTATTTATTTATCAAATTGACAATAATACTTAATTTGTTCCGATGCCCATTGTACCAGACGGAAAGTGAGTGGGAGGTTAGAGCTCATCCTGCCTAGGTGAGAGCTTTGTGCTCTGGTCTCCTGCCTGATGGAGCTGAGCCAAGTGCTGAATTGTGACCAGGCCCGAGCTACACGGGGGGTTCCAGGATTGCTCTTTTCTGCGTATCTGTCCTTTGTTTTAGAAGTTTTGAAGTATTGTTAGAACTCCACGCCTGGCCAGGGTGAAGGCCCTTCTGGCCTAAAAACCCAATTAATAGAATCCGTGTCCTACTTTAAGACTCCAGGGCTGTCATCAGAGTGCTTCAGCAGCCCCGGGAGCTGCTGTTACTGTCGCCCTCAGTTCCCACCAAGGACGGAAGCTGTGGTTTGCAGGTGTTGAACCCACTTTTTAGGAGCACTGTGGCCATGGAGCCAAAGCTGTGGTTTGGGGCTCACGGAGGGGGCCTGTTTTCAGGGTTCAGAGGGCTGCTCAGTGTTCAGCGGATCAGTTGTGGACGGGTCAAGGCCAGCCCTTCTCTTTGGCTGTCCTTGTATGTACCCAGTTTACGCTTGCCAGACCCACACCTAGCAGGCATCCAGGACTGTGCTTCCTGCCCTGCTCCTCAGGTACAAGGACTGCGTACAAGAACTGCGGCAGGGGTGGCTTCAGCCTCTTCGTTTAGGTGTCTTGATTGCTGGCGATAGGAACTTTAGATCCCTGTTGCTCCGAGATCTCTTGGGGGTCCTCGCCTGCCTATTGAATCACACTTGCCTGGTCTGGGCTCAGAGTCTGCTTTTGCATGTGTGTGCGGGCACGTGTGTCCTGCTTTTCCTGGGTACTCCATCACCGCCAGGCCCCCCGCTGCCGCCCCCTCCCCCGTTTGAGAGCCAGAGCTTCGTAAACATTTTTCTGGGCCTCCCAGTGCATTGTATAGTTGAGAAAATAAGGTCCAAGGAGGGACTGCAGGCTGTGTGCTTCACACATGGTTCTGGGCAGAACAAGACCTAAAACCAAGTGCTGATCTCCTAGCTGTTCCCTTGGTGCCAGGGCCTTGTTACAAACTGGTGGCCAAGCAAAGGTGGCCTTGAGCAGATAAGCCCAACCGCTTGCCTGGGCTTCAGACCTGACCCCGGGCTTTCTCTCATGATAATGTCTTGTATTTAAACAGGACAAATTCTGGTTTGTCTGAGGTGATTTTTTTTCCTGCTTTTAATCCCAGCCATCTCATGGAGTTACTTGGTGCCCTGAGACAAGCCTCAGAAGATTTTAATGCACTGTGCAAGCAAGGGGAAAGAATTAACTAATTCATTTTATAAATTAATGTGGTGAGATAAGCAGTGGAAGGCCCTGGTGCTTATTTCCTAATTGGATTTTGTGTGCATTCCTGATGTCTTTACCCAAAGATAAGGATAATGAGCTGAGCTGCAGGCAGGTCACGGCGAGGATGGGCAGTCTGGGCAGTCGTCAGCTTGGTGACTGCGATGGCACCCCAGTCCCTGTCATGTGATCGCCCTGCTCCACCCACACCCCACCCCCTAGGAGGAGACTTCTCCCCATTGATGTCAGGTTGGGGTGAGTCATATCTGCAAGATGCCAGTGTAACCAAGAGGCTGCCTCTAGATGTGTGCTTGAACTTGAGAACACCTCTTAATGGGCTGAAGAGACACATTTTAGTCATATTTAGGGAATTTTAAGTGTTAATACTTTTTTTGGTCGTTCAGAAAATATTTTTTTTACTAGATTATGATGAAAACACCATAGAAATGCAATGGGCAGGGCTGGGGCTGTAACTCAGTGTCAGAGCGCTTGCCTGGCATGCGTGAGGCACTGGGTTCAATCCTCAGCATAAACAAATGAAATAAAGGCAGGCCATCCATCTACAACTACAATTAAAAAAAAAAAAAAAAAGAAATGCAGTGGGCAATGTGGGTCTTCCGGGCAGTGCTTTTCACTTAGGAAAATCAGGCATTTGCTCCTGGGCTCCAGCAATAACAGGAGCGGGCCATCAGGCAGTGGCGTGAGCCTTCCCAGCACACCTTGCTGTGTGTGAGGGGGATGCCATTTTTGGTTTAAATTATTCTTTCAGGTAGAAGTGCTGATATACCTGTTCTGTGAAGACCCCGTGATCTTTCAATCACCTAAGTGTTTTTCTAAACAAAACCCCACCAGAATGGAGGGGTAGCCTGGAACTTCTTCCAGATACAACATTTGCATTTTTATTAAATGGCATTAGTGGCCTTAATTCTCCCCATCCAGGAGCTGTGGACCTCAGGACTGCAATGAAAAGCAGCCTCCAGGCTGCCCTTCCACTCCAGCCTTCCCATTTCTGCCTGCTGGCAGAGTCTTTTCGCAGCCTGTTTTCCAGGGTTCTAGGTAAATATATAGTTTGATAGATTTTTACACACAGGTGTACCTATTTACCACCACCCAGAAGTAAGAGAATATTTCTGTCACCTCAAGATGCTTTCTAGAACCTTCCCATCCACTCACATCTCCTCCAGCGGTGACTACATTCTTACTGCCGTCACTGTCATCAGCTTTATCCTCCACTTTTGGTTCCTTTGACACTTGGGAGTCTGAAGAGCATGATCTTGTGCCTCTTTAGGGAGGGAACTTGGATTCCTTGTGGGCCTCCTGGGCATTCTTAATGTGTCTATGAAACTCACCATAGTTCTGCAGGGCGGGTTGCTTGCTCCGTTCTCTAGAAAAGGAAATGAAGGCTCTCAGAGGTAAGAGGATTACCCAAGTTCAAGGAACTGTTACTAATGAAGGGAAGAGTGAACTTGATCCTTCGAGACAAGCCTCTGTCCTGGAAAAGCCCCACGTCCCTCCTCTATCTCACCCTCCCCTGCTGTCCAAGTGGGTTTGCTTCCTGTTTGTTTCATGCACCCTTAACCTGCCCTACAAACCCCTTCCTGGTTTGATGACCCCTGGTTGGGGGCCCAGCAGGGCGGTGGCATAAGGTGCACAGTTGTCTCACCCGGGAACTCAGGCATGTACCTGCTGGGCAGTGGGTGAGGATTTTCGTTTCACAGTTGGAGCAGCAGTGGGCCCAGTCATCTAGCAAAGACCATATCAGAGGACTTAGTTGGGCCTCTGATTTTGGCTGGAAGGAAAGGTGCCCCATTTAGTGGACAGACTGCCCAAAAGTCCGGTTAGGACTGGACACTGAGTGACAGAGACACTTCAGCACCTCTCGGTGGCTCTCTGTGGTGCCCATCTCATAGCAAGAACTGGCTTCTGAATGTGAGGCCTGGATACTCCCCCTGCTCTTGGGTGACCTGAAAGTTAAGCAGGCTAAAATAATTCCTGCCCTAGCACGTGGTAATTCTAATCTGAGAGTGCCAAGTGCCTGTCTGCCCATATCCCCAAGGACACAGTGACACCCTTGCCTTTCCTGTGTTTTGGAGGCCCTCCCAGGGGCAAGGTCTCAGCAGGAGAGAAGTAGTTGATGGGCCTGAAAGGGCTAAATTCCAGAGCCAGCCACCTGGTGCCCACGCCTGCCCATAAATAGCCACATCATGGAAACATTGCAGAATTAATGGATTCTTGGCGCAAAGCGTCAATCAGCCCCCAGTGTCTGTCCTTACTTTTGACCAGCTTTAGCAATAGGAAGTGTACCCTGTGAGCTCATAGGTTTTTAGTCTTCACCCTGTTTGCCATTCAGAGAGCTGCCTCCTAAGCATGGCCCTCTCTCCTTAATACCTGACCTGCTCAGATATGCACGCGTGACACACATCAGTAGCTCCCCGGCTCTGGATGGCCTCTTCATACCTGGCAGATGGTTGGGAGCTGTGGTCCGCAGCCTCTGCTTGGTGAGAGGTGGCATCTCCCAGTGAGAGGCTGGCCAGCCTTGTCGTCTGAAATAAGATCTTTCTCTGTGGTACATCTGGAACTTGGCCTTCTCAAGGGTCCCAAAATAGCCAGGCCACTGAAGAGAGAACTTCATAAGAGGACGGAAGAGAGGGACCCCAACTCTCCTAGCTTAAGTAGGCTTTGTTGTGTCAAAGAAAAAATTATCCTGTGATACTTGTTAAAGTATGGTAAGGAAAACCTTATTCCAGACCACTGGGCCAGGTGTAGGGGCCACTGCAGTGGGGTTCCTCAGTCGGGGACAGATGGGGCTTGACTCCCAGCACAGAATGGGCATGTGGGGAATTTATAGCCACGGAGCAGTGTGAGGGTCACTGGATGGAAAATGACTGAAAGGAAAGAAACATAGAGGCCTGAGAGATTCTGGCTAAACTAACCTATAACAGGATTCTTGCTGAAGACATCCAGGTGGTCAGACGTCACCTGGGGATGAGGAACCTCATCAGATAATGAGATGATCAGATGTGGAGGAGGGAGTGTGGCTAACCTTGTATAGCAGAGTTCTTTGGCTAAAACTAGATTTTACAAGTGCACAGATGGGCCTAGGAGAAGGTTCGGGAGCCTGACTAAAGCTTGACCAGGCAAAGACTGTCAGTTGGCATCATGAGACCAGCACAATTAATCCCTGGGTTTTGTTCCCTCTCTGCTGTTTGTCGTCTTGAGCACCCTCCCTTGTGGCTTGTACTGACAACTTTTCTGAGGAGGCAGCACCACCACTGCCACCCCGCTTCTCTCTGCAGATTTCCAAGCTGTGTCTGGGTTTTGGTCCGGTGTTAAACCTGGTACAGTTGGGAAACTGGACGTTTTCGGAAGCTGAGAGATTTGCTGTAATTTGGTTGGAGTTGAGTCTTGTTCCTGGGAGATCACCTTCCAGTCTGAAGCTTTGGGTGACAGTCAGGCTCTCTGGCGTACACTGCCTCCTGATTGTTACCCAGAAAAGAAACCTGTCTTACCAGTTTGGGAAATTGGAACTTCCCTTGTGCTCAGTAGGTACCCTGGCTCCTCTGCTTTCTCCTGACCACGCGGCAGCCTCTGTAGGAGGGAGGATGTTTGGCAGAAGCAGGGTCTGTGGAGCAGTCCAGGGGACCGAGTCACTCTGGCAGAGCAGAGGGCTCTGCACCAATTTCTTCCTCAGGGGTGTTTTCTTTCTACTTTCTCATGAGTCTTTTTCTCCTCTTTTCATTTTAGGAAGCATCATCTTCTGCCAATGGCCCTTCCCGGGAGGGCTCCAGGCTGCTGCCCATGAGGGAAGGCCACCCTGTGTACCCCCAGCTCCGACCCGGCTACATTCCCATTCCTGTCCTCCATGAAGGGGCTGAGAACCGGCAGACGCACCCTTTCCATGCCTATCCCCAGCCTGGGGCGCAGAGGTTCAGAACTGAGGCAGCCGCGGCTGCTCCTCAGAGGTCCCAGTCACCTCTTCGGGGCATGCCAGAAGCCACCCAGCCAGACAAACAGTGTGGACAGGTGGCAGCAGCTGCAGCAGCTCAGCCCCCAGCCTCCCATGGACCTGAGGTAAGGAGAGGCCTGGTCACCCGGGGCCAGGCACCTGGGAACATGTAGGCATCAGGGCCTGGTCCATAGTATCAGCAGTTCCCTGGCAAAGATGGTTGCAGCCCTCAGCCCCATATTGTCCCCCAGCATTTCACAGGTGTTTTTTCAGGTGCCTAGGGAGTCAACATGACTTATTTTTGTAATTAAGGTACGGGGCCAACTATAAGCTGCTTGGTCCAAATGCATAAAGCTGAAAGTACCAGAGCTGGCACTCTGAAGACCGGCCTCCTGGCTCTGATGTTCCTTATTCACGTTGAACTTTTCTGTTGCAGAAAGAGCTGTGTATTCTTTTGTCTAGTTCAATACTTATGGGTAAATATCCACTGCTCAGAGCTATGTTGATAGTGAAAACAGGACTGCATTCCTGTCCTCAGAGCATCCAGCCGTTTACAAGGAATCCCAAAATAAAGAGTCAGGAAGATAGCAGCTCTAAAGATAGGGTTCAACCCAGAGCTCACCACTTCAGGGTATGTGGAAGACTTGGTGCATTAATAGCAAAGAATAGTTGTTCATCTGATTCTTAGTTGGGATTTGTGGCCCGTGGACCTAATAGGATTCCTGAGCAATAAGCCCTTTATGTCTTCCTGACTGCAGATCATTCTCTGTCCACTGGTACTGTTCTTGAGCACAAATCCTCACCTCCTGTCTGTACCCAGAGTCATAATTGCCTCTGAGCTCTGTTCTGCTCCACCACCTGCAAAGGGGTACAAAGTCATAGTTAGCAGGGGCTAGAGGGAGGGTTTTCTCTTTCCTTGGAGAGGCAATACCTATGTACTTAATGTGTTTGCTGTAAAAGTCAAAGTGACACATCAATCAGAGAAATCTTAGCAAATTTAAGCTAACAAGGCCCTTTTAGAGCCCAACTGGAGAAATGCCCTCCTGGTTTTCTCGATGAATAGAAGGTGACCCAGAAGCAAAAAGGGCCTGGCTTGCCCCAGGCTCTCAGGGGACACACAAAGCCCCTAGCTGTGCACTCTCCCTAGATGAGTAGAGAAGGGTGGAGGAGAGCGGAAGGAGACATGCAGCAGTGAAGACACCATGGACGCAGCACTTCCTGTGTACACACAGCTGATCTTACTTAAGTTCAGAACAGCCCGGTCTTTGTCTAGGGGATGCTCTTTATCTTTATTTCAGATGATGCTGAGAAATCTGTTGAGCTAGTAAGGATTTGAACTCAGGCCCCTTTATTGTAATGCGGCTCTCTTGGTGCTGGGGTTTGCATGCGGGCCTCCTGCCTGCTGAGCAACCCCTATCACTGGGCTACGCCTCAGCCCCTTAACACCACGGTTTGAAAATCGAAACATTTCTAGGTGGGAGGTGTTGGGAAATGTGTTGCTTTGAGTAGGTGCACAGCGAGAGGTGGGCGTGCCAGGGTCGTGGGGTCGTTCCTGGCCACACCGTCTACCCTTTTTCTCTTCCAGAGGTCCCAGTCTCCAGCTGCCTCGGACTGCTCATCCTCATCCTCCTCAGCCAGCCTGCCCTCCTCTGGCAGGAGCAGCCTGGGCAGTCACCAGCTGCCTCGGGGCTACATCCCCATCCCAGTGATACATGAGCAGAATGTCTCCCGGCCGGCTGCCCAGCCCTCCCTCCACCAAGCCCAGAAAACCCACTACCCGGCTCAGCAGGGTGAATACCAGACCCACCAGCCTGTGTATCACAAGATACAGGGCGACGAGTGGGAGCCTCGGCCTGTGAGAGCAGCCTCCCCATTCAGGTCACCAGTGCGGGGTGCGTCCAGCCGGGAGGGCTCGCCAGCCAGAAGCAACACACCAGTGCACTCCCCGTCGCCCATCCGCGTGCACACTGTGGTTGACAGGCCTCAGGTATGGGAAGTCAGTTGTGGGCAGACTGCTGCGGTGGAGGCTGAGGAGCTCTGCAGTCCTGTGGGCTCCCACCTCGTTCACACAGGTGTAACAGGAGAAATGTGAGGTTCACTGGTCCTCAACAGAAATGCAGGACGAGGGCTGTGGCCCTCAGCGCTGTCTGCAGCGTTTTTCAGCTGATCATTTCTGCTGCGGCTGCCCTAGGAGCAGAGAGAACTGCCCCGCAGGACCCACGCTGTCACCCTCACACCTGGACCAGGTTATTAATGCCCGCCACAGCCTGCTTAGGCCAGCCATCTCCTCGCTGTGTCCCCTTCTGCACTGTGCAAGCCCGTTCTGAACAGTCCAGGCCCTCCCCTGCCTCCCACGGACCAGTCAGGCCTGTCTTTTCTGTGGCGCCTGCTTGGTGCCTTGCATGGATCTGTTATGGCATAGCACGTGATTATTCTGTGCATTTCAAAGTGTTCATCTTCTCTGTAAGCTCCAGCCTGATGACAGGACCGTGTCTGATACCTTTATGTTTTAGGTGCTTTGGTCCCTGGCTGATGCATCAGCCAGCCATGGTGAGTGGAAAACCATCCTGGCCTGGTGAAGGCCCTGGTCCCTGAACTGCTTGTCATCTAGTGGAGCAGGGGTGTTGATTCAGGGAGGAAGAGGAGGTTATGGGACTGAGCAGCCTAGCAGCCGTGGCCCCTCTGGCTGCAGCTTGAGCAGCTGTATTAAGAGGAAGCCCCTGTGAACAGCAGTGGGTTACCCTTCTCCTGCACAGTAGACACTGTCCAGGCCCTGGAACAGAGAGAGCACCCCCTCATTTTTAAATTTTTTAGCTTTTTTTAATGTGGAAATCATTTCAACCTTACAGAAGTATTACAAGACTCACACAAAGAAGCTCCACATACCCTTCACACAAATCACTGTTAACATTTTTCTGTATTTGTTTTGTCGTTTCTCTCTATGTATATTAACTACACATTTGAATGGTCTGAGAGTTAGTTGCAAATGTCACATCCCCTTATCCCTGAATACTTCAGCAGATAGTTGCTTAAGAAAAAGACATCACTAGTCATAGTAGACCAGCCTCGATTCAGGATGTCCTGTGGTCGCGTCATCCATTGTATTGTCCACATTCACAGCTGTTCACAGCAGCTTCCCACGTTCCAGGATCTAGTCCAGGGGGTGATCACTGCATTTGGATGTCACTTCTCTTTAATCTCTGGAACAGTTCCTCAGCCTTTCATGCTTCGATGACCTTGACGTTTTTGAGGAGCATGGGCCATAGGACTTTCTCCTGTTTTGCTGAAGTCACTAGATACAGACTTCCATTGCCTTTAAAACCCAAAGAGGGGCATGTGATGGGTGGGTGCATAGTAAGGACCAAAGTTTGGCCAAAGAGATTTGGTCAAAAGAAGGTGTTGAGATGGTTGCATCACATTAGATCCACAATTAGTGAAATGGTACTTAATCCTGTTTTCACATGGTGACCTCCCCATCTTTTTTTTTTGTACTAGGAATTGAATCCAGGGGCACTTGACCACTGAGCTACATCCCCAGTCCTTTTTATTTTTAATTTTGAGATAATATCTCACTAAGTTGTTCAGACTGACCTTTAACTTGTAATACTCCTGTGTTAGCCTCCCAAGTTGCTGGGATTACAGGTGTGTGCCCCTGTGCCTGGCTGTGATCTCCCTTAGTATAACTTGTTCAAAGAAATTTGTTGGGAGGCCTTCAAATATTTAATCTAACTGAACATAAAAATAGAATTAATATTTTAAATTGAGAACAGTTTAGAAATAGAATAATCCAACATTTATTTATTTCCCCACTGATGAAACTGAAGCACGTGAGATTTTT
This sequence comes from Glaucomys volans, assembly GCA_020662805.1. Classification (NCBI taxonomy): domain Eukaryota; kingdom Metazoa; phylum Chordata; class Mammalia; order Rodentia; family Sciuridae; genus Glaucomys; species Glaucomys volans. The sequence goes on along the minus strand of JAJEJO010000328.1, from coordinate 308,332 downwards.
AAAGAGGTTTTAGATTTTTATTTATATGCTAGAAGAGCCACAGCATTCTTGTTTTTTTGCGGGGGGGGTACTGGGGATGGAACCCAGGGGCACTCCACCACTGAGCCACATCCCCTGCCCTATTTTGTATTTTATTTAGAGACAGGGTCTCGCTGAGTTGCTGAGGCTGGCTTTGAACTCGTGATCCTCCTGACTCAGCCTCCCAAGTGCTGGGATTACAGGCGGATTACAGGCGTGCGCCACCGTGCCCGCTAGCATTCTTGTTTTGAGCATCATTCATGTTTTAAAATATGGCTGTCGACTCTACTCATAACAAAGACTCCACAGCCAGAGTTCAGCCTGGGGAGGTTCCCAGCATGACTGAGTGCTAGGCTCTGGCACAGACGTGCTGAAGCAGAACCCTTTGAGAGTCTTGCTTATTTTCAGAAAACACCTTAGTTTGGGCAGAAACCACTAGGCCCTCATTGGTTTGAAAAACCAGAAGATCGTTTCTTTTCTGGAATAGGAGGTGGAAAGGTCACCTGGGAGCAGAGACTGCAGTTAGGAGGCAGACCCGAGGGCAGCCACTCCATCTACATCCTGAGTCATTGTCACTCGGGACTCCACTGTGAGCAAAGCTCACTCCCCGGTCAGCATTAGGTTTTGCTATTCTCATTTTTGAAAATTTTACTGGTTTTCTTTCCCTTGCCATAAGGCTGTCATCTCCAGAGCACTTGAGGAGATATAACCAACAAGTAGCCCAGAGTGACCAGTGGAAGTTTAGAGAATGGTTTGGCCACATACACAATTGATCCCGTGGGTTTTTTTGGCTGTTGGTTGACTTTGAAAATCTTTTACATGGTTAGACTTCAAAAAAATTTTTTTTCTGTTTTCTTCTGATTGATAGTAGCTACAAACAACTATCTGTGACATTTAACCAATTATTTTAAATACCTTTGTATCCTTTTTTCTTTTTCTCAGCAGCCTATGACCCATCGAGAATCCCCACCTGTTGCCCAACCTGAAACCAAACCAGAAAGCAAGCCAGGCCCAGCTGGACCAGATCTCCTTCCGGGACACATCCCGATTCAAGTGATCCGCAAGGAGGCGGATTCTAAACCCCTTTCCCAGAAGCCACCTCCTGCCTCTGAGAAGGTGGAAGTAAAGGTTCCCTCGGCTCCAATTCCTTGTCCTTCTCCCTGCCCTGCCCCTTCTGCTGTCCCCACTGCCCCCAAGAATGTGGCTGCAGAAGAGAAGGCAGCCCCCAGCCCTGCCCCTACTGAAGCTACACCCCCCAAACCAGGAGAGGCTGAGGTCCCCCCAAAACATCCAGGTGTGCTTAAAGTGGAAGCCATCCTGGAGAAGGTGCAAGGGCTGGAGCGGGCTGTAGACAACTTTGAAGGCAAGAAGACTGACAAAAAGTACCTGATGATTGAAGAGTATTTGACCAAAGAGCTGCTGGCCCTGGATTCTGTGGACCCTGAAGGACGAGCTGACGTGCGGCAGGCCAGGAGAGATGGTGTCAGGAAGGTTCAGACCATCTTGGAAAAACTCGAGCAGAAAGCAATCGATGTCCCAGGTCAAGTCCAGGTCTATGAACTCCAGCCCAGCAACCTGGAAACTGATCCACCACTGCAGGAGATCATGGGGATGGGAACCACAGCAGCAGACAAGGGGAAGAAAAGTCCTGAAAACGAAGATGCCCAAACTGAAACCCAGCCTCCAGAAGCCAAAGAAGCAGCAGCTCCAAACCCCAGCAGCACAACAGACTCAGCTGGCACCCCAGCGGCAGCACCGTAGCCCCCACTAGACAGGAGTCAGACTCGGAGACTTGGAACTGTGGTGTGTGCTTTAGGGAGTTTTAAGTTGCATGCATTTCCAGGACTTTAAGTCAGGTGGTTTTTATTTTTTGTAGGCGTTTGGTTCACAGTAACTTGGGTGGAGGCAAAACACTAATTAAAGGGCTAAAAGGAAGATGAAGCTTTTCTCCTGTATCCTCACTCTGTATAAATAAAGAAGTTGCTTGTTTCAGAAGTTTAACCCCATTGCTTGTTGTTGGGGCCCCTCTCTGTGCATGGGCACCATGTGTTACCTGTGGTAGTGAGCTGTCTTTCTGTAGCTCTGGACTGAGGAGTTTCGGGGGGTGGATGGGGAGTCTGTTTCCCATCACTTAAGTATGAAATCCATTTTTCAGAAATGTTGCCATTGTAACGGGATGATTTTCATCTCAAATATCTAACTTTTAGATAGAATAAGGTATAAGGAGCTATAGGCATATCTGTATGTTGGATAACTTTAATGTTAACATTTGAAGAAAAGGAAAATAAAGTAATTATATGATTCAGTTTTTTATGTGTGATTTCTAAAACATTGAAAAGAGTGGTGGCATCAAGATTGTCTGTGCCTGGCTGCAGTCAGAATAAATGGTCAACACATTTACAAGCCAGCTCTGGGATTCCTGACATCTCTACCCCCCAGCTCCCGAGGAGTGTGTCTTGATCACTTTTCAGTCTCAGATACTCCTGGAACCTGGGAAGAGTCTGGGTTATGGACTCGTGATGGGATGTGTCTGCCACACCCCTTTGCACTGCTCAGCCAGTGACTGAGGTGCCACTTAGCAGCATTTCTGCCCACCTGGACTGGGGCCACTCTTGGGCCTCCCCATGAGGCCAAGATGGTTCACAAGTGCACCAGGAAGCCAGTTTCCACGATTGCCAAAGTTCTGGGGAGACTAGGTCACGGCGTTTGGAAATGTGCTCTGAGAGCCTTGGGATCATCTTTATCTGACACCTCTGAGTCACCAAACTAGACTGGACAAGGTTTATCTTCCCAGGGTTCCTAGAAACCTCTGGGGTTAGGGGCCAGATGTCCTCAGGATCCACTTGGGCAGGAGATGGCTCTTTCTGTGCTGTGGCCCCAGAATGTGGAGATGTGCTAGATTTTTTGAAAAGGGAGACAAAGGCCCGAGACCTTGGAACTCAGAGTGTGCGTGCTGACTTTTGAGTCCCTGAGCTGAATTTCTCATGACTAGATTGAGTATAATATTGGTGCCTGACGATGCTGCACAAAAATACACACTGCTGTGCGGGCCACTCTTAGCTCGCTGAGGAAGGCTGAAGTCACTCCGACGGAGTCTGCCAGCATCATTCCTGAGTGAACTCATTGGGGGAGGGCACGCTGACATGCCACTAATTCTAGAAACTTGGAGATGTAAATAGGAAAAGGAAACTCCTGGACTATTTTTAAAGTGAACGAAAGACAGTGACCACTTCTTTTTGGGACCTAGGCATCTTTCTCAATGGACTGCCAACATTAAGTCTCCTTAAATAGTTAATAAATTAGGATGATAGTATTTTTTTCACCGAGCATCATAAGTAGCTCTTTAATGTAGCTAGAGTAGCTTCAATCATCCAAGTTAGATGAAGCATGGGTGCCCAGAGCCAGGTCACCTGGCCAGAGTTGGTGGTTAGTGGGCTGTGTGTGGGGGCTAGGCACAGAGATGCCTGCAAGCTCTTACTAATGCAAGTGTCTTGGCCCCTGTAGAACTGGGGGCCAGACACCTGCTGAGAATCTACCAAGTGTCAGGGGTATGGGCTCACTTAACCATCCAAGTACCCTGTAGAGAACACTAGGTAAGAGCACATACGATCAACTGGACTTAAATCAGGGCATGTGTGATATGTGAGACAGGGACAAGTTTCAGAGCCCTTCTTGGATTCCTCATTTGTAAAATGGAGAGAAAATGGTTAAATGGATTCAGATATGCAAAGAACTAAAAGTGGTGCCTGGCAGAAGTTGATTGTTACTAAAGTCCCCGTTTAATAGGAGAGGAAGTGATGTGCTCACCTCCCAGCCAGGAGCAGAGACAGGATTTGAGTCCAGATCCACAAGGCATCAAAGACCACCTTAGTCCCACCACTAGCTCCACAATCTGCAGTGCCCAGTGGGCTGCAGTGGCCAGGAGGGAAAGGACTGCTGAAGTGCCACAGAAGTGTGAGACTAACCTCTCACCTCTTCAAGCCTAGAGAGCGTCTTAACATCCATTTCAAAATCCTATGGGGGGCTGGGGATGTAGCTCAGTTGGTGGAGTGCTTGCCTTGCAAGCATAAGGCCCTGGGTTCAATCCCCAGCAC
>JAJEJO010000328.1:280674-298411 GCA_020662805.1 Glaucomys volans | reverse complement strand
TTTCTTTCTTTCTTTCTTTCTTTCTTTCTTTCTTTCTTTCTTTCTTTGTTTTTCTTCCTTTCTTTCTTTCTTTTTGGTACTGGGGATTGAACTCAGGGACACTCGACCACTGAGCCACATCTCCAGCCCTATTTTGTATTTAATTTAGAGACAGGGTCTCACTGAGTTGCTTAGGGCCTCCCTAAGTTGCTGAGGCTGGCTTTGAAGTCTGGATCCTCCTGCCTCAGCCTCCCAAGTGCTGGGATTACAGGCGTGTGCCTGTCCCCTTCACACGTGTCTAAATAACATTGAAGGACATGTGATTTCAGGCGGCAGGTTTGGGCTGACCAGAGCAGAGGAGAGGGCCTTAAAGGCACAGTGCTTATTAGCCTCAGAACCCCGGATGCCCCTGTGCCCTCCTGCATTCTCCAACTGTGACAGGAAGGTGTTATAACATCACGGCACCTGTGCCTGGACAAACTTCCAGCAGAAAGGCCTCGGTTGGAATCAGTCCCCTGGAAGTGGTCAGAAGGCAACTCCAGGAACGTCTACACTGGCTCTTCAGGAGCTACAGGTTCTAGGAAAGGCTTAGCTTCCAATACCCACCGCAGCAGGGACTCCAGTAAACTGCAGCAGCTCTTAGGTCAGAAGGTAGTTGATGCTGGTTTATTCTGTTCTGGAGGACAGGGGTGTGCTTCAGCCTGCTTGCCACTGCATGACGCAGAATGTTCTAGAAGGTTACAGAAAAATCTTCAGAGACAGTGGCAACTGCATTGGTAGCAGTGTAATCATCCCCCTTGAGCTGAACTTCTGTTCGCCTGCCTCCTTTAGTCTCTCCCTGGAGAGAAACATCTCTCTATGTGACCTTCTACATACACAGGCTCTCCATGGCCACAGTGGTCTTTATCTAGAAACTTTTTTTTTTTTGGGAACCAGGGATTGAACCCAGGGGCACTCCACCACTGAGCCACATCCCCAGCCCTATTTTGTATTTTATTTAGAGACAGGGTCTCACTGAGTTGCTTAGGGCCTCGCTAAGTTTCTGAGGCTGGCTTTCAACTTGAGATCCTCCTGCCTCAGCCTCCTGAGCCGCTGGGCTGAATAATATCTATTGTATGGATACACAACATGGATACACTACAGTTTATTTAGCCATTCTTCAGTGAATAGATAATGTGGGCTGTTTCCATCTTTTGGCTACTGTGAATAATGCTGCTATGAACATTCGTGGACAAGTTTCTGGCTGGACATGTTTTTGCTTCTCTGGGATAAATACCCATGAGTGGAATTTCTGGGTCATTCTTGGGACTCTAAATAAGGCAAGAAAACTGGTAGTTGGTTTGAGCTGCTTCAACCAACAAATATAGTCAGGGTCTCTAATAATTCCAGTGAATTTCTGGAAACCCTACATGTCCTTATCACAAGAAGTCTAGAGCCTCCATCGGAGGGCCTCTTGAGCTGATCAAGAACCTCAGGAGCTTCCTCTCTCGGGTCTGTGGGAGTCAATCCTGCTGCAGGTGCAGCCAGAGAGATTTGTCACCAGCACTGCTATGGAAGCACTCAGTGTTGCATTTGAAATCTGGCCCTTCCTTCCTTCCTGTCTTTCTGGACTGTTGATTCAGACTCTGTACAGGTGAAAGTGTCAAAAACCTGGCCTGGATCCCTAAGGCCACCATCTGGGGCCGCATTCCAAAGTCCAGTTTGAAGCTCTTTTGTACCACAAAGATACATTCAGCCATTAGATCACGAACTTCTTCCTCAGCCATGCCATATGCTGAAACCAGGATATACCTCCTATGAAGACTGAGGCCCAGACTGGAGGCCAGGGGTAATAAACATGACCTCTCTGGTTCATTGGGTTACAGACTCCCATACCCATGAGTATAAGCCAATAAAAAATTTACTTAGCATAGAGTATGGCTGCTGACAGGGGTTGAGAGAATGCAGAAAATGAGTTCTGCTAGCAGAGGAGCCTGTAAATCCTTGGTAATTGACAAGTGGAAATTCCAGGAGGGGCCAGAAGAAGCCTCCTCCAGATGCACGCTGACTTTACCTTTCTTCCCAGGTGTGACACAAAGGAGGTGCTTACATCCATACAGAACCCTTTCGAACACCTTCACCTGCACAGAACCTGAGCCAACTGTACAGAATACAGCTGAATGCAACCGACTGACCTTTACCTGTGGGCCTCAGGTATGTCCTCCCACAAACTCCCACTACCCCCTGTCCTCTCCCACCCCAGTGTCACACCCCTGCTCTCTGGTCCAGTCTTCCCTCACAGTTTCCCTTGGGGCTGTTGGTGACAATCCTTCCTCCATCCCAACATGTTTTCCTGTCTTGGAACTCAGAGAGCAAAGGCTGGGATCCAGAGACTTTTCCCCCCAGGAACTTCTGAACTGTTAATTGCGCTTCTCCCTGGCAACCAGCTTTGCTCATCAAGAGGATTAGGGAGGCTGAGCTTCATCAACCTGTGAAAAATTTTTATGCCATTTTCTACTCAGAGCAACGAGTGTCTACTTGTCCAATTTTTCATAACTAAAAGAATCACACAATGGCTCTTGTCTGAATAATGAAAGTCCCCAAATGACTCTATCTCCACCCTTTGACAGAAGCAGTTGCAAGTAGGTGCCCAGTGACATGAAAAATCTGGGGAGAGTATTTTGACTAATTATTGGGTCACAAAATTCTTTCTGATAAAAAGATCATATATATATGTGTGTGTGTGTTCATATATATATATGTGTGTGTGTTCATATACATATATATATATATATATATATATATATATATATATATATATATTCATCCCTCCGGATTTAAAACTACTAAAAACACGGTAACTCTTCCATGTTAATGTCTTTTCTCCCATGCTAGGCATCACTCCTAGAGACTTGTGCATGCTAGGCAGGTGGTCCCCCTCTGAGACCTCTGTGCTTCTCCCCAGCCCTCCATTTTGATGTTTTGTTCATTATATTTCACACTAATGATCAAGATATCAGAAAACGTGTAGTTTAAAAAATAAAATGACATTTCATATTCATTACATGGACATGTTTTCTTCTTTTTCGTTCCGTCTTTCCTTTCGGTACTGGGGATTAAAACCAGGGCTCTTGAGTTAAGCAGAGTGGTGCACGCCTGTAATCCCAACACTTGGGGCACTGAGGCAGGAGGATCGTGAGTTCAAAGCCAACCTCAGCAACTTAGCGAGGCCCTAAGCAACTCAGTGAGACCCTGTCTCTAAATAAAACACAAAATCGGGCTGGGGATGTGACTCAGTGGTGGAGCACCCCTAGGTTCAATCCCCAGTATTAAAAAAAAAAAAGAAAAAAAGAATTAGAAAATGGTAGATTCTGGATACATGTGATATTTTTGATGATCCCCTGGAATGAGACACTCATCTTTTTTTTTTAAATATACAGCTTATTTTATTTATTATTATTTATTTATTTATTTATTTATTTATTTATTTATTTTGCGGTGCTGGGGATTGAACCCAGGGCCTTGTGCTTGAGAGGCAGGCACTCTACCAACTGAGTTATATCCCCAGCTCCTTAGTATATAGCTTTTTAAATTTTATTTTTTCTTTTGTTCTTATAAGGCTTTTCCTAAGCTGTTTGGTGGTTTGAAGTCTCCAGGAGGGTTGTTTTACAACTACAGATCAAGGCTCTCCGTGGCCTCGGCAAACTGTGGCTATTTAACTGGACTCCTGAGTCCTGCAATCTGAGCTCTTCATTTCAGCTTCCTCCCGGATGCATGAAATTCGCTTGGTTCCTACGGTTCTCAGTGAAGGACCCCATGTCAGTGATTAGAATCTAAGCGGAGGGACTTCCCCTCCCTCGCCAGTAGGGGGCGCATCGTGATTGCGCCTTCTACGTTCACCCCAGCCCAGAGAAATCCTTCCCTGCTTTTTCAGGAAGCCATCCTGCGAGGATGGCTCCATTTTAGAATCACCTGAAGAAAGACTTCTTTGATTAGTCTGTATTTCTTACAACACAGTCATGCGTTAGCAAAGACTAAGTCTTTGCTGGAAAACCAAGCAAAGCATGCAAGCCTACGGTGTGTGCTGGTCTAGTCGGGTGTTTATCCCCGCTGGTTAGAACCTGGCTGTGCATTCCTTCACTCTTCCATTCCATGAGTAAATGAGGCACCCCCATTTTCTAAAACTGGGGAGTTCTGTGAATCAGAAATAATCGAATCTGCAAACTGATTAGCATTCCATTCTAATGATGGAAGCTGACCACACCCACCTGAGATCTGGCCCAGGCAAAACCAGCAAAGTAAATCAGAAATAGGCAAATGTTGTCGGCATTTTAATGTTAGCCTTATTCTTTCCTAAGGAGTGGAACTGAATAATGTTGACAGGAAAAAAACAGGTTTCCTGGTATGAGTCTGCACAATTTCCCCTTTGTATGAGAAAGGAAAAATTAAGGGCTGGATGTATTTGATTCTCATGTAACTGGAGAGGAACCCGCACACACATTCACACACTCTCAAACACCCAGCTCTTGGTGCTGGCAGTAATTATGGGAAATGGGCACACCTCCAGCATTCTTGGGACATGCACTGCCCCTCTCCAAGCAGAAGGGCAAAGCCTGGGCGGAGCAGAAGTTCCATCAATGTCACAGTAAGACCCAAAGCCTGCACTTGAAAAATTCAAGAAAATACTGACAGACAACCTTCCGTCCTTCAGTGGAGAGGGGTGGTCCCCCTCAAGGCAGACTATCAAAATTGCTAGAAAAGCCTGAAAAACATGCAAGATGTGTTTGAAAGTGAGCTGCCAAGTGGTGGGGGTTTAAAGGCCAAGAGCCTGGGGAGAAGGGTTAGCAGAACTTTGCACTTTGAGGCATTTGCCCATCTCAAGAGTCAGGGAAGTTTCCAGCAGAACAATTGGAGTTCAGGGCCACCTAAGAGGAAGAGCTTTCAGCTGGGACTTCCAAGGGCCACACAAAGGAGCAGGGGTGAAAATAGAGAAACCTCACAAGATACAGGCCCTGGTTATAATCAGTATAATGTTTGATTCAATTAAAGCCAGGTTTCTCCTCCTGAGTGTCACTGATAGTGACATCAGAGAACAGAAAATTCTGTTGTGAACTGTCCTTCATATTGTAGGATATTTAGCAGCATCCCTAGTCTCTAACACTAGATGCCACTAGCATGTTCCCCTCCCCGTGTTCTGACAACCAAAACCATGTCTAGACATTGCCAAATGTCCCCAGCCCTTTTTAGTTTGCTTTTTGTTTTGAGTCAGGGTCTTGCTCAATTGCCCAGGCTGGCCTCAAACTCGTAATGATCCTTCTGCCTCAGCTTCTCAAGTCACTGGGATTCTAATTGTGTGCCACCGTGCCCGCTAATCCCCTCTGGTTGAAAACCACTGGATTAATGACATCTGCCAGATCCTAAACTGCTTGTGAGGAGCAAAGCCAAATCTTTTCATCATTCAGAGTCACAAATTTTATCTGTAATTTTTCCTATGTGATGTCTAGCTCCTCATAAATAACTTCAAATATGACAAAACTGACAGAAATAAAAAGAGAAATGGACAAATCTATAATAATAATGGGAAATTTTAGGACACATGTTTCAGGAGCTGATAGAAAAAGCATGCAAAGAAACAAAAAATCACAAGTTTTGGGTAAAGGGTGACCCACGAAGAGAAGAAGTTTCTGGAGGGAAAGAATAGGACATCAGGTCCGGGTACAGGAAAGGGGACTAGGAGGAAGGGGGCAGAGTGGGCAGATGGGCAGAAATGAGGGCAGAAGGAGTGTTTGTGGGTGCCCTCTTTCCTCTCCACTGGGGAATTGTGTGGATGCAGACATTTCTTTTGCTCCTGGGAGATCCTCTGTGAGGTCCACCTGGACCTTGGGTACCTGGTTTGATTTGGCAACGACCAGTAAAGGCAGGCAAAGGGATGGTGAGTGCTTTCTTTTCCTTTTTTTTTTGGTACTGGGGATTGAACCCAGGGCACTCGACCACTGAGTCACATCCCCAGCCCTATTTTGTATTTTATTTAGAGACAGGGTCTCACTGAGTTGCTTAGGGCCTCGCTAAGTTGCTGAGGCTGGCTTTGAACTTGTGATCCTCCTGCCTCAGCCTCCCAGGTGCTGGGATTACAGGCGTGCGCCACTATGCCCGGCTGGTGAGTGCCTTCTGATCCACTTGGGAGGGACCCTCCTGGAACACTGCAGCATCTTCCATCATTACCATGGAGACACAACTAGGCATCACCAGACGCAGAGCATCCCAAGGTCTGAGGGCAGTCTCCAAATTGAGAGACCGTAGGGCTAATATTTAATTCCTGACTCTACTCTCTGCCCAAGCCTCCGGACTGGGGACCCATCCCACCTGATGAAACAGGTGGTTTGTTGTGGACACTACAATGTGGCAAACATTTCAATTGCTACAAAGAAATAGAGAGTGTCCATCTGGGATGTGGAGGTGGATAAGACTTGTCCTTTGTCTGCAGAGGGCGCACCTCTGTGGAGAAGGGGGCGGGTGGGTGGGTGCAATTAAACCACAAGCTGGTCATTCCAGTGGTGGCTGGGTGCTGCCCGACAGACCATGATTGTCTAATAAGATGCAGATGCAATTGGGGCTTTAGGAGCAGTTCACAGGAGAGAGAGAGAGAGAGAGAGAGAGAGAGAGAGAGAGAGAGAGAGAAAGAAAGAAAGAGAGAGAGTGAGGAGATGGTGGAATTGGTTAAGACTTTGAAATAGTAATCCTGAGGATCTTCTGGGAAGCAGTTGTAATCAACAAAATCCTGGTGGAGAGGAAGTATGATACAGTCAGGAATTTTTTTTGGTGGTGGTGCCGGGGATGAACCCAGGGCCTTAAGCATGCTAGGCAAGCACTCTACCACTGGGCTACATCTGCAGCCCAGGAAAATTTTCCTCAGAGGTTATTCTTGGGTGCCCACTCTATGCCAGACACTATGCTAGCAGCAGATGTTACTCCACAAGCAAGACTCAGTCCCTCCCACAAGTTACCTAGGTTCTGTCCAGTAGGGCAGATTGAAAAGGAAAGAGGTAAGCCCAGCTCCCTGATGGGGGACATTCTAATAGGGAGCTGTCTGAGTAGCTGGAGCATAAAGCACATGCCAAATAGTGGTGGGAAATACACCTGTCAGGTTTCATGGGGGTTGGATGATCCTTACAGCTGAAGGTGAGACCTTTTGCCACATGTCATTGGTCATAGGGAGCCCCTGAAATCTATTGATTGGGAAAGTGGCATGTTACACACGTAAATATATTAGGTAGGACCCTGTCTTGCCCTTGACTCCTGTCTTCACTAGGGCCAAATCAGAGTCAAGGTGGAGAGTACAGCAGTATGCATGTGGTCAGGAGGGTGGAATTTAGCCTGGAGTTCAAGCTTGTGGGATAGGGAGGCCCCCATCTGTATCTATCCTTGCCTGACTCCCCACTGCCTGAGCAGCTCAGACACCTGGCCTGACAGATGGCCAGAGCTCAGCCGCTGATGCCCTGCATGGGTGGACAATTTCTTAGCTGTTATGTTTCAGTCCATTTCTTTCCAAATTATCTCCTTGGTCACCAGGGCTCTGTTTCTTATAGCATCATCACTAGAGACTTTTTTTCTTTTCTTTTTAAAGGACTTTGGAGCTATTTGGTGTAATCCTTTTCTCTTTTGGATGTGAATATCAATGTCCAGAGAGGTGAGGTGACTTCGCCACAGGTGATGGCAGATCTCAGAATAAGCCTGATCGATATGGGTATTTGATCATTGTCAGCCCAGTGTTGCCTCTTCTTCTGTTAACAGAGGAGGCTCAGCTTTGCTTTGAGAAACCTCTAACCCTCCCTCAGATGTCTGAAATGGGGCTCTACTCTCCCCTCTGCATACCATTTCTCATGCTTGCCTAATCATAGTCCCCACATCAGTTTTGTGGCTTTTGCTGAAGCTGTGAGAAACTGTCTTTCTGGAGCTCTTCAGCTGGTAGAATACCCCAGAGCTTCCATAGGTCACCATGCAAAGAAAGCCTGCCCCCAAAAGAAGTCAACCAGAGAACACAGAGCTGAGAAATGGAGAGAGTGAGACTGAGTCCTCACGATATGATTTGAAGTGGTGGATTACACCAGGTCTGTATTAGTCTGTTTTCTGTTACTATAACAAAATACAGGAGGATGGGTACCTTATAAAATAAAGAGGTTTATTTAGCTCACAGTTTTGAAGGCTGAAAGTCTAAGATCAGGCAGTTCCATTGCTTCAGTCTCTGGCAAGGGCTCTCTAGCTGGCCCAACAACATGATGGAAAAACAGAGAGGAAAGTGGCCACATGCAGAAGGGGCAAAGTATGTAGGATGGCCTCACTTTATAACAACCTACTCTCATGATAGCTAACTCGCTCTGCAAGACCAGCATTAATCTCTTCTGAGATCCAGGGCCAGGCCCCGTGACCTAAATACCTTGCAGTGGACCGCACCTCTGAAAAGTTCTACCACCTCTCAACATTGCCACACTGGGAATGAAGCTTCCAGCTTGTGAATCTTTGGAGCCCAAACCATACCTGAACTGTAAAGGGAGATACTTCCCCTTGGACTTTTCAGTATGTGAACCAATGTGCTTTATAATGTGTTTTGTGTCACGCTTTAGTTGCAACTGTGAGCATCTGAACCGATACACTGCTGACTCACATTCCTTCTCTTTCTGACTCACAAGTGTTAATCCTTGGTTTATTTAGAAGGGTCACTTGAGTCTGTGACACAACCCCCCACCTGGAATCATTGCCATCTGCTGTGTGGACTCTTCTTGCAGGATGGTGTGTGGCAACAGAGTGTGAATGAGGTCGTCAGCCATGTTCGGAAACATGGAAAGGAGGCTTGGTTTCTAAGGACTTGGGTCCGCATTTCACCACAAATCTTGATGGAATTCTATAGTGACATCATCACTAATAGAAACAGAAACAGTGTGTTCAAATGAGAAACTCACCAAGACGGCTTAGGTTTTTTCTTTTTTTTTGAGTATGTATATATACATATGTGCATAGATATATTATATATATGCATGGATCTATTTACACATGGTTAAATATATTGTGCATGTATATGTATGCACAATATATGTATATATTCTGATTTTTTTAAAGTAATATACTTGCCAGGTGTGGTGGCTCACACCTGTAATCCTAGCAACTCAGGAGGCTGAGGCAGGAGCATTGCAAATTCAAGGCCAACCTCAGCAAATTAGCAAGACCCTGTCTCAAAAATAAATAAGTAGGGCTAGAGTTGTGGCTCAGTAGTAGAGTGCTTACCCAGCATGTGTGAGGTACTGGGTTTGATTCTCAGCACCACATATAAATAAATGAATAAAATAAAGGTACACCAACATCTAAAAAAATATATATAAAATAAATTAATCAATAAATTAAAAAGCTGGGGCTGTAGCTCAGTGGTAAAGCACCCCTGGGTTCAATCCCAAAACAAAGACCAAAAAAAAAAAATCCATGACCCCAAAGTAATATATATTTCTGTTGCAGAAAATAAAGAAGGCAAGGAAACATGTAAAGAAAAAATTCTTCAAAAAAAAAAAGCAAAAAGAAAAAATTCTTCTATAATATTAACATCCAGGGATAATGATGGTTAATATTATAATATGTTTTATAATATATCAGCTCATATTCAATCTTGAGTATTTTAAAATGAGAACGCAAACTTTAGAAGAGGGTGAGAACATTTATGTCCATGTGTGTATAGGTGTTGTAAGTGTCCCTTCTGTCTGTCATATGTGAATACTCAGGTCTGAGAAGTACGTCAAATTATAAGCAGAGATTCATCTATGGAAATGAAATACAAAAACTTTGACTTTGAAATTTATTTTTCTTTCCTTTTTTTTTTTTTTTTTTTTTTTTTGGTAGTTGGGCTTGAACCCAGGGTGCTTTATCACTGAGCTACATTCCCAGACTTTTTTGTGTTTTATTTTGAGACAGGGACTCACTCAGTGCTAAGGGTCTAAGTTGCTGAGACTGGCCTTAAAATTGTCCTTCCTTAGGTTCCCCAATTGCTGGGATTATAGGAGTGCACCACCAAGCCTGGCAATGACTTTGACATTTCTACATTTCAGTATATGTTGAAGGGAAACTATAGGTTTTGTGGTTTGGATATGAGAGGTCTCAGGAAAAGCTCTCCTGGCAATGCAGGAAAATTCAGAGGTGAAATGATTAGATTGTGAGAGCTAAAACCTAATCAGTGGATTAATCCATTTGATGGGTTAATAATTTGAGTGGATTACTGGGTGGTAGCTGTAGGCAGGTGAGGCATGGCTGGAGGAGGGAGGTCCCCAGGGATTATATTTTGTCTTTGGCTCCTTGCTGTTTCCCAGCTGCATGAGCTGAGCAGATTTCCTCTGCCATGATGTCTTTCTGCCATGATATTCTGACTCATCTTGGGCCTAGAGCAGTGGAGCCATTTGACTATGGACTGAACCTCTGAAAACATGAGCCCAAATAACCTTTCTCCCTTCTAAGCTGTTCTCAGGGTATTTTGGCCACCAATGAAAAGCTGACTGATACTGTGGATTTCCTTTGTAACCAGAATAAATGAAGTAGCAAAAGTGTTAACATCAATTCTTCGTTCCTTGTCTACTATCATGTAGACAGATGGAAATTGCCATTTGTTCCCCCAATTCATTTATTAAACCAGAGGTTCTTATTTTGGAGTGAATTATATCACAGAGCACAGATACTAAACGATACAACTAGAAGTAGCCAAAACATAACCAGCTTTGTCTTTGAAGCCCTATGTCACATCCAGCCCTATGTCACTGCCTCCTGGAAGTGACCTGGCAAGTCTGAAAGGCATTTGAAGCTGCTCACAGCCTTATTAGGAGACATGCTCAGTTAAGACAGAGCAGAGCCAGTGCGGCTCCTCTCACCAGGGAGGTGCAAACAGGAGAGTCGGCTGAGAGGAGACCACTCTGAATTGGGGAGAACCCAAAGCACTGGGCTTCAGGGCTCCATTTAAGGACAATCCGAATTATTGGTTGTCCCGCTCTCTTGGGTGCCAACTCCTTCCTCTCTCCTGGTTTATCTCCACAGCATTTCAGTATCTTTAAGTGACTCTTATCTGTCCATGGTTGTTGCCCCATCTCTCTCCTCCCCCAAAAAACCAAACTGCCTGATGCAGCTATCCACCGCCTCTATTTCCTCCTTCCTGTTCTGCTTGAGTTTCTTTGGAATAGAGACCCACGGGGCTGGCTCAGGGAAGCTGTTCCCTGCAAGGACCCACTTGAAATCATGTGCAAATCTAGACAAGATGCTGAAGAGTGACTGGCCTCGTGGAGACTTCAAGGGCGTTCCTCCCACAGGGTCAGAGGCTCATCCTCTCCCTTCTCCTTTCCCCAGTCCTCTCCTCTTTTGCCTTTCTCTGCTTTTCTCTGATTATTTCTACCACTCTTCCCTCTCTCTATTTAGTCATCTAGTACATCCCATAATGATCAGTCCATCTCCAGTCCACATCAGGATTTGAGCCCAACTCAGCAGACAGATGCCCAGGAGAGATGGAACCTAATTAGCCCAGTAATTTCTTATTAGCCCAGTAATTTCTTCCAGGGAGGAGACAAGTCATAGGTCACTGGCCTCATGACCATGGGACCATGCCCACAGACTGTGGTGGTTTATGACCATGGGATCAGATCCCCTGAAGGGCTGTGGAGGGGGAGAGCATATTTGTGTCTTTCATTTGCTCCTTGATCCAAGGCAGTTGACTCTGTTCAGCAGCCGGAAGCTGCTCTATGGTTATCAATAACGTCTTTGTTGTTGAATTGGATGGTTGGCATTCGTTTCTTTTTGGGTATGAATGTTCAGTGGCTTTTTAAACTGTTAACCCTTTTCCTATAAGTTCCACAAAATTTATACACCTTTATTATTGTTTTTTTTTAAAATCACTATTATTATAATTACTACTACTAGCAGTAGCATTTGTGGTGCTGGGGATGGACCCAGGGCCTGTGTGTCCTAGGCAAATGCTAAGCCACACCCAGCCCTACTCTCCTTAGTTTTACTCCTGTTTTTGTTTGTTTGTTTGTTTGTTTTTTCCTGTTCCTTTCCCGCCTGTCTCTGGGCTGCTCTTTCTCTGTCTCTCCTTTCTCCTTTGGCCTCTCTCTGGGTCCAGATTGTCCTTTCTTTTGCAGAGTCCTTCTTCCCTTCCATGACCTCTCCAGGTGGACTCATTCTCCCCACGGCCTCAGTCACCTGCTCTTTAATCACAGGTTCCAACTTTATATGTCTACTCACTTCCTTTCAGACCTCTTTATTTTTATTTGGAGGGGGTACTGTGTGTCAGCACAAAAGGACCGAGCCGGGTGCAAACTTCACAGATCGCCAGAACCTTCATTCAACAATGGAGTCATGCCTCTGATGGACCTGCTTTCTTGGTAGAAAATGAGCCACTGGCCCAAGGGGGAGTCTGTGCTTATATAGGTTACACTGACAGGTGACTTAATTAATGAGCATGTCAGTTTGGGCACTCAGGAATTTGGGATCTGTTTTATGGGGTGAGATGGGGGGGCCTGGGGTCAGCGGTCAGTATCTGGGATTTGTCTTTACTGGGCCAGATGGAGGGTCTGGAGTCAGCGGTCAGTATCTGGAAAAGGATTTGTTTTGAGAAGGATCAATGCTTTGGCCTCTTCCCAGAGATTGTCATTTCCAGCTTGATGGATCTCCCCCCTTTCCTGTCACTGGGAAAGAATGAGTTGGGAAAGGATCAATGTCATCCATGTCTGACTTCTTCCTCACTCCCTCTACCTGGCCACACTATTTTGGAGTTTGTTATTTTCCATGTCCAACACTGGGGATCTAACCCAGGGTCAATTTACCACTAAGCTACATCCCCAGCCGTTTTACTTTTCCTTATTTTGAGACAGGGTCTTACCAGGTTGCTTAGGGACTTGCTAAGTTGCTTAGACTGAACTGGCAATCCTCCTCACTCAGCCTCCCCAGCCACTGGGATTACAGGAATGCGCCATCATGCCCCACCTCCCAGACCTCTTAACCAACTGTCCAGGTCTACCTAGATGTCCCACAGGCACCTCAGAGTCACACTGTGCTCACCTGAACTCCTCACCTTCCCTCTCATACTTTATTCTCCCCTGATATTCCTATTGCAACAGAGGGCACCACCCACCTGCTCAGGCCATGCTCAATGCCTACCCCACCCCGGTTCTTCACACCCAAACATGGAACAGAAAAGAAGTGAAAATTTCCTCATATGTGTTCTACTCTCTTGTGCCTTGCTTTTTAAAAATTATTTATTTATTTAATTTTATTTTCAGACACGGTCTCCCTAAATTGCCTCAAACTTATGATCCTTCTGCCTCAGCCTCCCGAGTCACTGGGGGAGCCAGTTCACCAGCTCCCAGTGTTCCACTCAGTAGTTCTTGATCTTTCCTTTTCCCTCTTGCTACAGCCATCACTCCTGGGGTCATCTACCTCCTAACTCAGGTCCCAACCTTCAGTTTTCCAGCCCCCCATCCAGCTGCCCATGGTACCCAGAATATTCTTTTCCTTCCTCCTTTTAAAAAGAAATGTAGTTTTAGTAATTTTATATGTACACACTCAAACAACTATTCACAAAAATGATGGCAGGACTGCTTCAAAATAAATACATGCTTTTTTTCCTTTTTAACTCTTTATTGTGCAGAACTTTGAACAACATTAAAGAAAATAGAACATTATTTAGTACTCCTATCCCCAGCCCTGATAATCATCAACCCAGGCCAGACCTGTCCCTTTCCTATCCCAATCCACTCTGCTCTTATGCAATATTTTGAAGCAAATCCCATATACCCTATTGTAGGAGAGGCTCCTGGCTCTTGGCTGGCAGCTGTGAATGTCTCAGATGTGTAAGGAAAACCTACACTTATATAGGCCTGGCAGGCACGCCTGCAGGAAGGAGTATTCCGCACTAGCCACCAGTGAAGCAAAGACCATCTCCCCATAATGAGCATAGGGTTGCCAGGGAAACCTTGAGGGGTCCAGATTACCCTATCATTTCATTCATAAATATTTCAGTAAGGATTTCTAAAAGACTAAGATTTTATAATACTGTTATCATAACTAAAAAAATGAGCAGTAATTATTTAATATCATTAAATACTAACTTCCAGATTTCTGATTGTCTCACAAATGTCACAGGTTTATAAAAAATTAATACCTAAACTCCAAAGTTTGTGACTGGTTGTTGTGCCTTTAAATGCTTTTTAATCTATGGTTTTTTCTTCTATCCCTTTTATAGTTATTTTCTTTACAATTTATTTGCTGAGAGAAAAGCAAACAAATGTGCAGTCTATAGAGATTCCCACAGGGTGGGTTTTGTCTGGGTTTTGTCCCTGTGGTACATCATTTAACAAGGACTCAGTATTCTGTATTTCCTTTATGTTAGGTTTTTTGTTTTGTTTTGTTTTGTTTTTTTAAGCAACATCATTGGAATAGACAATGTGCCTGGTCTTAAGGTTAACTGGTTTTTCTTGGCACTTTAAACTCCCTGGACAAGGAGAGGTTTCTAAATGTGATTACCCCCCTTTCTCTACTTAAGATCTTTTGCAAGTCCCTCATTTTCCTTAAAGTCCAAAGGAATGATCATGTGATTATTCTCTGAATACCCTGATTGGTCAAGGGGTGAGCATGTGACTCAGCTGGGCCAATCAGAGCCCTTCCCAGCTTTTGTAACAGGCACTCCTAAGAATCTTTTAGCTGTGGGCTAATCCGAGTCATGTGAGGCTTAATGGGATTCTTTTGAAATTTTCCTTTTCCTGGAAGGGCTTTTTTTTTTTTTTTTTTTTTTTTTAAAGTCCTCGGGATTAAACCTAGGGATACTGTACCACTGAAGTACATCTTCAGCCTTTTTTTAAATCTTATTTTGAGACAGGGTCTTGCTAAGTTGACCAGACTAACCTTGAACTGGTGAGCCTCCTGCTTCAGCCTCCCAAATACATGGAATTACAGGCCTCCACCACCTTCCTGGGCTTCCTGAAGAGACTTCTAATGACCCAGTAGTTTTCAACCCTGGAAGTGCAACTATAGATTTGTTAAAAATATTCAAGCCCATGAAAAAAATCCAGATACAAAAGCCACATGTTATGTGATTCCATTTGTGTGACATATCTGGAAGAGCCTAGGTATTTACATAGAGAAAGAGAATGAATGGGTGTTTGCTAGGGGCTGGGAGTAGGGAGCAATGGCAGAAATGCATAATGGGCCTGGGGTTTCTTTTGGGGGTGATCAAAATATTCTGGAATTAGTGGTGATGGTTGCACAATTTTGTGGATATCCTACAATCACTGAATTGTACACTTCAAAAAGGTGAGTTTTTTGGCATATGAAGTACATCTCAAAAAAAGAGTAAAATAATCAGCCCCTATTTTCCCCAGAAGCAGTTAATTCCAAAACTCTGCTTGGGGCCCAGGCATTGAAAAGTTTGTACAGCTACTGCAGCTGATTTTCAAAAATCAGTCAGGCTCCACACCCATTGTTGGTATGACATGGCTACTTTCTTCAAGGAGAAGTTTAGGTTTGGGGAGAGAGGTTTTAGCAGCTTGCTTAACTTGTATCTGCCTCCCTCCAGCTCTGGCTCTTTCCCTCCCTTTCTCAGCTCAGTTCAGTGGCGATGGGATCAAGAAGCCCAGTTAAGATTATAGCCATAGGCGAGGGAGGAAGAAAGGGAAATGGGGACATGGGGGAATTAAACAGACCAAATTTTGTGTTGTGCATGCATGATTATATCACAGTGAATCCCTTCATTATGTGTAATTATGATGCACAAATAAAATAAAATGTTAAAAGATCATAGTCATAATCAGTCTCTGTTGTGAAGGGAACTGTGTCCCTGCATTCCTATGTTGAAGCCCTAACCTTCACTATGACTATATTTAGGCATAATCTCTGTACCTTCCTCTCAATTCTGCTGTGAACTTTAAAAATCTGCTTTCTTAAAAAAAATCTTTTTTTTTTTAAAAGAGGTAATTAAGATTAAATGACGTCATAAGGATGGGGCTGTAGTCTTAACAGATCCAATGTCCTTATAAGAGGAAGGGGGCTGAGGGGATAGCTCTGTGGTAGAGCATGTGCTTAGCATGTGCGAGGTCCTGGGTTCAACCCCCAGCACCACCTCCAGCAGCACCACCATCAACAAAACAAAACCACAGACAAAAAATGAGCAACAGACATGACAGATGCACCCAAGCAGGGAAAAGGCCACCTGCAAACCAAGGAGAGATAGACCTCAGGAGAGACTCAAGTGGTCTCATGTTGACCTTGAATTTCTAGCCTCCTTAACCAGGAGAGAACAGAAATTCCTGATGTTTAAGCCACCAGTATTCTGGTGGTTTGTTATGGCACTCCTGGATGACTAATAAGCCTAAGCTTATTAGTGAGGAATGGGGAACTATTACTTTTTTAAAGTGGAGATTTGTTCTAGCATAGTTGGCATACTAATGATACATAGAATTTCCTTTTCTGCAAAATGAAAATGGTAAGACTTATTTTTCAGATATTAGGTTTGGCAAGTCTAGGAGACTAATAAAATCTTCAGTGCGGCTGCTTCTGTAATAAAGCAAGAGGTAGGCAATCAGATAATTTTGCCCTATCTTTTATAATTATTATGGATCCTATTTTTTTGTGTGTGTTCTTACATTGTCTAGCAAATGTGCAGAATGCTATCAGAGATGACAGACTTCCTTGTCCTGTTCCTTGACCTAATGAGAATGCGTTTAGCATTTCATGGATGAATACCATGTTTGCTGTTAGATTCAGATAGATACCTTTCTTCAAATTAGTCAGTCTTGAAAAACCATCCTGTAGCTGCCCACCTGTCCAGACGCCCTTCCTGTTATTTCCCCCCACACTGGCAACATGGCAGACAAAAGAAACTCGGGCTCTTTTGTGTCTGTCTTTGTGTTTCCTCCTCTTTATTCCAGGAACACGTTCCCCAGCTTTCAAATACCTAGCAGATATTTGAAAGAAAAAAAAAAGAGAACCAGATAAAATTTTAGTTTCTTTTTAGTCAAGGGACAAAGGGGAGCCGGTTCCTGCTTCTCTTCCCATTGGGTGAGTAACTCGTCTTAGAGGCACCGTCCCAGGCTACCCCCTGACTTCATTTCCTGGACTCAGGATGGTCCTGTATATGTGGTCCACCCCATGACAGGGCTACGCTCTGCGGGAGGGAGAAGGGGGATCTATTATTCTCTTTATTCCAGTTTCTCCACCATGACTGGATGGGTGGGTCCAATGACCCTTCTTCTGGGAGTTCTGCTCTGTTCAGTTCAGTGAAGAAGCAGGACGACTAGGTCTGCCTTAGGCCTGAGTTTAAGCCACATTCACATCCAGTTCTTACCAAAGCTTTGCATTTTGATTGGTTTGCTTTCCATTTGTCCCGAGATCCTTGGACATGCTTTTCTTATTGGTATGAATCCTAGTGGGTGGGGGACTCCCTAGACCCTTAAGCCTGACACTGAGTTCTCAGACATGCACCCCAGTCTTTCTCTCCTGTAATGACAGCTGTTGTTTAGCGGGTACCGTCCATGAGCCAGGCACCGCTATCTCATTGTATCCTCTCAACAACCCTATCAAATAAGTCTTACTATGTTCATTTTATACAAAAGGAAATCCTGTGTATCACCACCATGTTAACCACGCTAGAGCAAATCTCTGCTTGAAAGAAGTAGCAGCTCGGCTGGGAGCGGTGGCGCACGCCTATAATCCCAGCACTTGGGAGGCTGAGGCAGGAGGATCTCGAGTTCAAAGCCAGCCTCAGCAACTT
>JAJEJO010000328.1:264327-280664 GCA_020662805.1 Glaucomys volans | reverse complement strand
AAATAAAATACAAAATAGGGCTGGGGATGTGGCTCAGTGGTGGAGTGTCCCTGGGTTCAATCCCTGGTTCAAAAAAAAAAAAACAAGTGGGGCCTAGCAGGAGGTCTTTAGAGGGTGTGTCATTGAAGGGGATAGTGGGGCCCTCTCCTCACTCTGCTCTGTGGCCTTGAGGTGAGTAGTTTTGCTTCTTGTTATGGTTTGGATATGAGGTGTCCACCAAAAGCTCCTGTTAATGCAGAAATATTCAGAGGTAAAATAATCAGGTCGTGAGAGCTATAGCCTCATCAGTCCATCCTAGATTAAATGGACTGACTGGGTGGTAACTGTAGAGAGGTGGACTATGGCTGGAGGAGATGGGTCACTGGGGACGTGCTTTGGAAAGGTGCATCTTCTCTTCATCTGCTCTCTCTGTCTGCTTCCTGGCTACCATGAAATGAGCTGATTTTCTCTGTCCTGACCTTCAGCCATAATGTCTTGCCTTACCTTGGGCCCAGAGAAATAGACTTGGTCATCTATGGACTGAGACCTCTAAGCTGTAAGTCAAAATAAAATTTTCCTCCTCTAAGTTATTCTTGTTGACTATTTTGGTCACAGCAACACAAAGATGATGAAAACAGAAATTGGTACCATGAGGTGGAGTCAATGAAATGACTGTTTTTACCATATGAATCAAAAGTCTTTGGAAATGGTTTGCAGGAGGAATTTGGAAAAGTTTGGAAATGCAGACTGAAAAAGCTTGAATATGTTGTAAACAGAGCTTAGTGGGTGATTCTCAGGGGAATTCAGAAGATCAGAATGCTGGTAGGCATTGTGACCTGTGCTCATGAGACTTCAGAGGGAATTGAGGACTCTGTTAGGAATTGGAATATGGGCCCTTTGGGATGTATCCTGGCAAAAAAAAAAAAAATTGTCTAAATTTTGCCCATGTCCTGAGATGCTATGTGAGTCTAAATTTAAAGGTGATGGACTAATTAATCTGGTGGAGAAAACTTCAAGGCAACACAGAATTCTGTCAGTGTCATGAATATTGCTAGTAACCTTTAGACAGTTTTACTGTGAGAATTGGGAAAAGAAAACAGAGCTGAAGGATTTTAAAAACTTTCAGTTTGGCCAAAAAAGTGCATGGAAAGCTGGGACCAGGAAAATGTGCTTGTTCAAGAGATTATAGCCACTAAAGAAATGCTAAGTACTTTGTACAGAGACAACGGGAAGAATGCCTCAAATGCATCTCAGAAATTTGTGGGATCACACCCACTGCAGACTTAAGGGTGTAAAAGAGAAAATTCCTCTGAGAAAAAAATCATTAGGGGTGCCATGCTTGCTGGGGGAAGAGGTGCTAGGAAGTTGTTTCACTACTCAGGCACCCAGAGGTTGCTTCAGCCATGATCCCAGGGAACCCAGGTACTGTGAAAGCTGATAGCAGACCTTAGAGTCATTCAGTTTGTCCTGATTCGGCAGAAATGCAGAATATTTTAGTTAAGAGGTCATGGAGGCTTGTACTAAAATTTTAAAGGAAGGCCTAAAAGGCCAGACAAACTGTAGCAGGGTCAAGTCCCTGTAGGCTGCCCCTGAGAGGGTGATGCATAAAGGTAAAGGTAAAACCAAAGCTGAAATAGAGACCCCAGGAATTAAGAAATGCCAGTAACATGGACTGTCTTCAAGAAACACTGCTGGCTGCAGAAAGAGCCAGGCTCAAAGAGCACCTTTGGCACATTGCAACCAACAGGGTCAAAGGGGTGGAGCTTCTCAAGCCCTTTTGAGAGTATGTAGGTGGTCGTAGATGCTGTCCTTGGAGTTATGGGCAGTTACTGGACCTCTTTATCTGGCTAGGTTTTGACCTCATTCCTTCTTTCTCTGCCCCTATCCCTCCCTTTTGGAATAAGAATGTTTAGTCTATGCCATTGTATATTGGATATATGTAACTTGCTTTTGATATTTACAGGAGCTCGCAGCCAGGAGTTTACCCTGAGTCTCAGAAGAGACTTTGAACTTGGTCTTTGAGGTAATGCTTACACTACTAAAACTATGGGACTCTTGAAGATGAACTAAATGCATTTTACAGTGTTAGATGGACATGAGCTTTTGGGGGCAAGGACAAAATGTTATGGTTTGGATATGAGGTGTCCCCCAGAGGCTCCTGTGCTGATACAGGAATGTTCAGAGATAAAATGATTGGATTGTGAGCTCTGTAATCTAATCAATCCATCTTAGTTTGAATTGACCAAAAAATAACTATAGACATTTGGGGTGTGGCTGGAGGAGGTGGGTCATTTGTAGCATGCCTGGAAAAGTGCATCTCTGTGTGGCCCCTGCTTCCTGGCCACCATGTGTGAATGGGTTTTCAGCAGTTCTGTGCTGCCTCATCTTGGGCCTAGAGCTTGGACTCTTCTGTCTATGGACTGAGAGCTTTGAAACTATGAGTCCCAAACAAACTTTCCCTCCTCTAAGTTGTTCTTATCAGGTATTTTTGTCACAGTGACAAAAAGCTGAATGAAGTACCCCACCACATGATGCTCCTGCCTTGATTTGTTGCCTTACCACATAATGAAAAGCAACTGGGCCAACTCTTCATGATGGAAGACCAACACATTCTTCTCTCTCCTTACTCAATGCTAAATAAAATTTCCCTACATTGCTTCTTGCTTTTAAAAAATTGTGGCAAAATATACATAAGATAAAATTTACCATGCTAACCATTTTTAAGTGTACAGTTCAGTGGTATTCACATTGTTGTGCAACCATGACACCATTCATCTCCAGAACTTTTTCATCATCTCAAATGGAAACTGTGTTCATTAAACTCTAACTCCCCATCCTCCCTTCCCTATGGCCCTGGATCCCATCATTCTATTTTCTGTCTCTTTTGAACTTGACTGTTTTAGGGACCTCGTATTGGTGGAATTATACAATGTCTGCCCTTTTGTGACTGCCTTATCTCACTTTAGTACTATATCGTCAAGGAGGTACCATCAGTATCGTACGTTGTAGTCCATTGGTTAGATCTAGTCCCATCATGGCCTCAAATGAACTACAAGGAGGCTGGGAAATGAAAGGGAGGTGATTCATGGTACACATTTGTGTGACACAATAAATTGTCTTTTTGCTTAAGTTAGGTTGATTTAGCTGCAGTTTCTTGCAACCAAGGAATTAGAATCGTACCCTTTCTTCATACTCAACATCTAGTGAATGGAGGAAGCTCATAACTAGGAGTTCTTTATTACTAATTAGCAATATTCCTTTCTTTTTTTTGGGGGGGGTGCCGGGGTTTGAACCTATGGCCTAGCATATGCTAGGCAAGTGCTCTACAACCAAGCTACACCCAAGCCCCTCTAACTATTCATATTCTTGTGCTGCTTTTCAAAATTAAAATTATAGAATATTGGTGTTAAAAGAACCCTGAATCCAGAATTGACTCAGTCTTCTAATTTGACTTTCTGTGGACAACCCATTTTTTTTTGGGGGGGGTCAATATTTATAGACAAAGTGTATTAAGCATTTAGGATACATCAGGAACTGTGAGGAGCCAGGCATAGTGGCACAGAAACTTGAGAGGCTGAGATAAGAGGATTGCAAGTTCAAGGCCAACCTGAGTAATTTCGTGAGACCCTGTCTCAAAATAAAATTAAAGGGCCTGAGGATGTAGCTCAGTGATCAAGCACTTGCCTAGCATAGGTAGGGCCCTGGGTCCCCTGTCCTGCAGAAAAATGCCTAAAAAGAAAAGTAAAGGAGTTGGGGTTGTGGCTCAGTGGTAGAGCGCTTGCCTCTCATGTGTGAGGCACTGAGTTCAATTCTCAGCACCACATACAAATAAATGAATAAAAAATAAAGGTCCATCAACAACTTAAAAAAATTTTTTTAAAAATCAAAACAACTGGGGGGGGGCTGCTGGTGCACAGAATTTGATAACAATTTAATCCCAATCTATTGGTAGAAAACCTCATCTTTCTTCTGTTGATAAAAATTACTTGTTCACCTATGACCTAAGTGTTCTATTATTAGATTGTGATCATGAGGGAAATCTATGAGTATATATCATGAGTATATTTTTGACTTGTATAATTTCACTTCCTTTTGCTTTCACAATACTTTCACTATTGGTAATACTGTATAAAAATTTCCCCTTTTCTTCATTTTTTTGTATTTCTCTTTTTTGTAGAGTTAAATAATAAGGACGCCACAGTTCATAAACTCGTATGATGAGATTGTCTGCCACTTACTCGGAAAAATGACTCCTCAAAAATTTTAAGTACCAGAATAGCTTCTGAATCTATCCTTGATGACCCAGAGTCACACTTTGACGTAAGCACAGGAGAGCAGCAAGCATGGCAGGGCCCTGAAAACCTCCCTAATGGATGTGGCATTAGGTACAAAAAAAGGAACAGAAGCTGTGACAAGGTATTTAGAACGCCAGGGTCCTGCCACTGGGTCTTCCCACAAACGAACGGCATTATTTCAGCAAATTCCTTAAATTCTCTGAGCCTTAGCCCTGTATCTATAAAATGATGCTGCTGAACAAACTGAAAGTCCCGTTTCACCTTAAATTTCTGTGCTTTGATGATTCTAGAGAGAACCATAAGGAAGAGACAGGGGAGCAGCTGGGACAATTAGGAAGCTGGAGAAAGAAAAAAGAAAATGTGAGAAAAGGAAAATTCCAAGGACAAAGAAGGCAATAAAAATAACACAGAACAGCAGGTGAGGGAGTGAAGTAAAACAGGTAAAAAGAGAAAATGAAAGATGAAATGTTTATCTTGGCACTGAAAAGATAAATCACATGAAATTTCATTTTTAAGGCAGAGGAGGTGGAAGGAATCTAGCTATTTGTTTTTCTCTTGCATGAAGATGAAATCTTCAGGACTCCTCTGGGTTTGGCAATCCTAAAGGAAACAAAGAGCCCTGCTATCCACCATGACTTTGGGTTATCGGCTTGCTAAAGCAAGCACATGGCTGTTATTGAGGGAATAGATGGTTTTCAAGGAGAAGCTGGAGAAGAAGCTGTGAGGGAAAGGAGGCACGTGGGGTCACTTGGGAATGGGTCCTTCAGTTTGGTTGTTTTTCATCCAGATGCAGAAAGAATGCTCACATTTCATGGTTTCATCCAACATCAAAACAATGGGTGGCACAGATCGGGACAATAATGCTTAGCTGGTGGCCACCTGACTTCCATGACAATGGGTCCCTGTTGTAGAATATTGTGTGAGTGGCTTATTTTGATTCTGTCCATTGGTCAGAAATTTGCTGAGGTGCTAGAGGCAGTACTGCACAAATAGAAACCGCAACTCCAGCAGACCATTGCAGGTACCAAGAGAGGGAGGAAGCC
Organism: Glaucomys volans; assembly: GCA_020662805.1. Taxonomy (NCBI): domain Eukaryota; kingdom Metazoa; phylum Chordata; class Mammalia; order Rodentia; family Sciuridae; genus Glaucomys; species Glaucomys volans. Next base: position 275,347 of record JAJEJO010000328.1, on the reverse strand, counting down.
TCAGCTCCCAGGCCTGCCCTCTCCATCCTTCCACACCTGCTGTCTTGCTCTTGGGACCAGAAGTAGAGTGCACCTCTCTGTAGCTTTCCTTTACCCTTTAAGGCCCCATGAGAACATGGGAAGTTCCTTTGATGCTCTGCCTCTCATTTCCCACATCCCTAACAGGAAAGGATCATGAATATCATATTAATCAGACGGATGGAGCCCACCACAGCCTTATACACAATAGAGGTTCAAAAATGTTATTGTATGTGTGTCCCTCTCTGGAGGGGAAGAACTCCTACAGGGCTTATCTGAAAAAAAGATTCTGGACTATTTTATTAACAAACACCATGCTGTCTTCCTTTTTGTCTGAAGGTCATGGCCTTTGGTAGTTTTAAGTGTATTTAACTCTAGGTAGCAATATCCTGCTTTTAAACTCACTGTCATGGATTGAATTGAGTCCCTATAAAAGGTATGTTCAAATGCTAACCCTGGGTACCTGTGAATGTGACCTTATTTGGAAATAGGTCCTTTTGAGATCCCCAAAAGAGAAGATGAGGTCAGACTGGAACCCTAATCCAATGACTAGTGTTTTTATAAGAAGAGAGAAATTTCAGCTGGGCATGGTTATGCACACCTATAATCCCAGCTGCTCAGGAGGCTGAGGCAGGAGGATTGCAATTTCCAGGTCAGACTGGATAATTTAGAGAAATGCTGTCTCCAAATAGAAAGGATGGGGATGTAGCTCAGTGTTAGTGTGTCCCTGGGTTCCATTTCCAGTCCTATCTCCCTTCGCCCCATCCCATACACACAAAGAGAAGTTTGGACACAGATACACAGGGAGAATGCCACTTGACCGTGGAGGTGAGATGCAGTGAGGCTCTATAAGCTAAGGAATGCTAAGGATTGCAGTCCTAGAGCCTTCAGAGGGAGCAAGCACTGCCCATACCTTGACTGTGAACTTCCAGCCTCCAGACCCATAAGAGAACACATTTCTGTTGTTTTCAGCCTCCAGTTTATGCCAATGTCTTACAGCAGTCCTATAGGAAACTAATGTACTAACCAAATGACTATACTTCTTTGTCCCCTGTCTTATTTTAATCTATAGAATAGGATCATTACTCTCAATAGCTTTGAGATATCTGTTGGGAATCTTGATATAATTATTAATGTATTCTATTTTTTTAAGTTTTTTTTTTGTACTAGGGATTGAACCCAGGGGTGCTTAACCACTTAGCTACATCCCCTGCCCTTTTTATTTTTTATTTTGAGACAAGGTCTCGCTGAATTGCTTAGGGCCTTACTAAGGTGTTGAAGCTGGCTTTGAATTCTGGATCCTCCTACCTCAGCCTCCTGAGCTGCTGGGATTACAGGCGTGAGCTAATATATTCTATTTTTATCTTAAAAGAATATATACTTGGGTAGGAACAGCCACGTGTTGACGGAGTTGGTAAGGTCCTAGGAAAAGGAGCAGCATCTGGGCCCCGGCTGCAGGGAGAACCTTGCACCAACACCATGTGGAGCCTGGGCTTCACCCTCTGTGAAGGCTGCCACTCTTTACTTCCTGTTACCTCAGCATGAAGGTGCAGCTACGTGGAGGCAGCCATGGAAAGTGAGAGGTAGGGCTTCCTTCCCTTGCCTCCTCTCTTTTCTCCTTTGACTGACTTCCCCTTCTTCAGAATTTATTTGCACCATTTCCTAATGGTGCAAATTTAGGTGTCACCATTTAGGTGTCTCCTTGGCACCTGTCAGTAATTCTTGTTCTGATGTCACTGGTGATGCCGCACCTGAGCAAAGGTGTTATCTTACATTCTGTCAGGGATCAGGTATTTATCTATCCATTTGTGGACTTGTGGCCGAGAAGGGCAGTTCTGTTAAACCATTTACTTGTTTTTTGTTTGTTTGTTTGTTTTTGGTACTGGGGATCGAACCCAGGGGCACTGTACCACCGAGCCACATCCCCAGCCCTTTTTAACTTTTACTCTGAGACAGAGTCTTGCTAAGTTGCTTATGGTCTCACTAAGTTGCTGGGGCCAGCCTCAAACCTGCAATCCCCCTGCCTCAGCCTCCAGAGCTGCTGAGATTACAGGAGCACAATGATGAGTGTGAGTGGAAGGCACAGTAGCACCGTGACTCCCACTGTGGTGTTTCTGGCAATGTATGAAGCTGGTGTAAACCCTTGACCTTGGTTTGCTAACACCTCCCACTACCATGATGACTCAGATGGAAGCTCGAACTGACACTGAGCATATGGCCTGGAAGGGACCCTTCGCTGAACTGCACCATCATCAGTGAAAACCTCTCTGGTCTTCTACTTTATGACTTTAAAAAGGTTCTATTTTACCTGCTGTGAGAGAGGAGTCTGTTGTTCTGACATAGGGAAATGCCGCATGCTCACTCTCTGGCTTTGGCATCAGCCCTTTTCTGCAGCATGGTGGACGTTTCTTCCTCTTCATGCTCTAAAAAAAAACATGAAGTTATTTTTTTTATGTGCATGACCTTTTGGCTCTGATTCTGTTTCTAAAATTTAGGCCTTTGTTGTTACCCCTTGTTCCCCTTTATTGCTTGTTTTAAAAGGGCGATACTTTCCCACATGAGGTGTTAGTTATGACTTTTAAAAACCCCGTGATCACCCTCACTCATGCAGAGAGTCTTGGAGTTATTTTTAGCACACAGCAAGCCTGTTGCTTTGGGTTATATTGATAATGGAAATAAGTGAGTTTCTCAACTCTGCTCTGTTTTTCCCTTGCACTCATTTGATAAATATTTACAAAATATCTCAAATGATTTTCTTTTTCTTTCTTTCTTTCTTTCTTTTTTATTTTGGTGGTACTGGGATTGGAACCCAGGGGTGCTCTACCTCTGAGCTACATCCCTTTGGCAAGTCTTGCTAAGTTATTGAGGCTGGCCTCCAACTTGCAATCCTCCTACCTCAACTTCCTGAATCACTGGGATTACAGGAGTAATCCTGTAATTTCTATGTGTGCCACTGTGCCAAACAGAAATGATCATTTTAAATGGATATTCTTATCTGTTCAAGCACTTCATAGAGTATATCATCATGGATAGATTGTGGCAAGTGTCTGATTTATATGTCTTATTTCATATTGTGAGTAGAGAAAGGATTCACATTTTGTCAGGAAATTTGGATGGCTCCATCCCAAGGATGGATAGGGAATGATGGGGAAAGGAGGAAAGAGTAGGTGAACTGGTGCTGAAATCCTTGGGTGGTGCTATGAGCTGAACTGTGTCACCCTAAAATTTGTGTGTTGAAGTCCTAATCCCTTGTATCTCAGATTATGACAGCATTCGGAGATAGGTCCCTTAAAGAGCTAATAAAATAAAATGAGTGCTAGATCTTTTTTTCTTTTTCTTTTTCTTTTGTTTTGGTACTGGGGATTGAACCCAGGGATGTTTAACCATTGAGCTACATCCCCAGCCTTTTTAAAAAAATTTTGAGACAGGTTCTCACTAGGTTGCTAATAGTCTGCTAAATTGCTCAGCCTGACTTTGAACCTGGGTTCCTTCTGCCTCAGCTTCCCGAGCTGATGGGGTTACAGGCATGGGTCACTGCGCCCTGCTGGACCCTAGTTCAATATAACGAGTGTTCTTACAAGAAGAGGAGATTAGGACATACAACAATAGACTGAAAGACCAGAATGTGAAGACACAAGGCTAGGAAGCCAAGCAAAGCCAAGGAGAGAGGCCTCAGGAGAAATCAACCTTGACCTTGGATTCCAGCCTCTGCAATGGTGAGGAGATACACTTCTGTTGTCTGAACCTCACAGCCTGTGGCATTTTGTCACAGTAGCTCCAGCAGGTTAAGGCAGCTGGGTCCCCGCCACCTGCTCTTCCCTGCCCTGGAGCTCAGCTTGAAGGGCAGAGTGTGGGGGAGCAAAGGAGTGACAGAGCTATCTGTCTGGACATTGCGGGATTTAGCTTTGAAAGCTCTGAGCAAGTCATCAGATAAAGGATGGCCGAGGGAGAAGGAACCCTTCTTGAGGACAGGCAGGGGGAGGAGAGGGAGTAAGGGCGAACCACACTCAGGCTGGCTGGGCAGAGGGGGCTGGCTGCAGGCGTCCACACAGCCGAAATGTGGTTGTCGTCATGCTCCGATCCCTGATGGCCAATGTTCTACTTTTCCTTAAGAGTAAATAGATCTGTAGCCTCTAAAAATAGAAGGCAACAGTACAATTAATTTGTCCAGGCTTCTGTTGCTCTCTGCATGACTTTTTCTGAGTGATATAAGGAAAACCATCCCCAAAGACTGCAAATCTTCTCCTCCTGGGGGAAGGTGGTGGGGCACACCTGTAATCCCAGCCACTTAGGAGGCTGAGGCAGGAGGATTGTAGATTCAAGGGCAGCCTCTGTACCTGAGCAAAAGGGCTGGGGATGGAGCTCAATGGCAGAGTGCCCCTGGGTTCGATTCCCAGGACTGCACTAAAAAACAAACAAATAAAAGCAAACTGGACTTGTTCTGGGTTTAACAGTTCCTCCCTCCCCCTGCCCAATTCCTGTCTACCAGCAACCTGTGAATGTGACCTTACTTGAAAACGGGGCTATTTGCAGATATAAGTAGTTGTTAAAATGAGATTGACATCCAATATGACTGGTGTTCTCTTAGGAAGAGGAGACCTGAATGTAGACAAAGAGGAAAAGGCTTTGTGACAATGAAGGGGAAGATTAGAATGTCACAACTACAAGGCAAGGAGAGGCAAGGATTACCAGAAGCCACCAGAAAGTAGGAAGAATCGAGGGAGGATCTCCCGACAGCCTTTAGAGAGAGCATGGCCCTGCCAACACTTTGATTTTGAACTTCCATTCTCTGGAATTGTGAGAGAATAGACTTCTCTTGTTTGAAGCCACCCAGGTTATGGTGTCCTGTCTGGCAGCCCTCAGAAACTGAAAGCAGAGTCAAGCACAGTGTGGGACAAGTTCTTGCTGGCTCCTGACATCCAGGGTCACCCGTAGCTACAGATCCAAATGAGCCATTTGAAACTAGAGCAGAGGACTGTGCAAGTGGTGGGGTGTCTGGTCCAGGTCTCTAGAAACAGTTCTCTCCTCCTCCTTCAAGGCACTGATGCTAAATGGAACGGCAGCTGAGACCCCATTGGTGCTTGTGCATTGGGTTGGTGTTCCGGGAGTGGAAGAAGGAACACCCTAATGCTTGAGGCAAGCAGAACTAGCAAGTTTTATTTAAGAAAGCAATAGAAAACAGACTTCTCCGGAGAGACGGGGACCTCGGAGCCCCGCGCCTGTGGGAAGGGTGCGATGCGCCCTTCTCAGGGCCCCAGAGTTGCTCTTTTCCGTCAATCATGTCTTTCCTTTCTTCCTCGTATATGCACCCAGGAGCCCAAATGCAGAAGTTCTGTCAGCAATCCTTTGCTCTCTCCTTGAAAAACAATCCTCACCCCCTAGTCCCTCATCGTGTTTACCCATGTTGACTGCTTGATTTAAAGAAAACAATCGTTAACTGATTTCCTCTTGGCTGACCCTCACCATTCTTGCCTACACTGACTGCCTGACTTTCCCCTTGAGAGCCGCTCCGGAGGGTGTGCATCAGGAAATAAGGTAACACATAGAGCTGCAAACTAGAGAGTGCATTCCACACTGGGAGGGGATTATTTTTCCTCCTATACAGTTTTCTGAATCATCAGAACAGTGGCTGAGGAATGTAAATCAGCTAATTTTCAAAAAACTATCCCTTTATGAGAGTTATCAGTTAGCAACAGGTGAAGGAAGGTTAAGTATTGGAATTGCAATGTTTTCTTCAATCTTTTCTTTTTCTTCCTCTTCTATTTTAATTTTCTCAGTTGGGGGTCTTACTATATTGCCCAGGGTGGACTTGAACTCCTGGGCTCAAGCTGTCCTCCCATCTCAGCTTCTCAGATAACTGAGGCTATAGGCAAGTGCCACTACGCCCAGCTTGTTTTCTTAAATCTTTTAGAGATAACTTGAAGTATGAAGCCCTGGCTTTCATGTTTACTGGATGGAATGCTTATCTTTTTTGCCAAAAGGGATTGTGTGAAGATTAGCAAGGTGTACGTTTGAAGTTGATTGTAAGTGAAATGGCTTCCTTGTAGATTGGGAATTACCCAAGAGGCTGGGTGGTGCGGTGGGAATCATGTTGGATTAGAAATTCTGAGGTTGGCTTCTGGGAGCCTGATGTCAGAAATCTACTGCCCGACATAGCCACATCGCTGCAACTTGCTGGGTCTTCATGAACCCAGATGGTGCCAGCTGCAAGTCTCTATCATGGATGGAATGGATGGAGCGAGGAGGGAGGCATTGGTTCTTGCAGTGAGAGCAATAGTGTCTCCCCAAACGATGTCCAAGTCCTAATTCTTGGTACCTGGGGATGTGCTTTACTGGAAACAGGTCTTTTCAGATGCAATGAACTTAAAGATCTTAGGATGAGATTTAGGTGGGCCCTACATTCAGTAGTTGGTGTCCTTAGAAGAGACGCAGGGGAGAAGGCCATGGGGAAGAGTGAGGACACAGGCAGAGATGGGAGTGATATGCTATAGGTCAAGGAACACCAAGGACTGAGGGAGCCACCAGAAGGTGGGAGGAAGGCATGAACTGGATTCTTTCTCAGAGCTTCCAGAAGGAACCAGCCCTGCTGACACCTTGACTTTGGACTTCAGGTCTCCAGAACAATAAGAGAATATATTTCTGTTGTTTGAAGCCACCAGGTTTGTGGCCATTTTTGTGGCAGCCCTAGCAAATGATTATAGTCCCCCTACAGGTTAGGAGGCCACTGTCATATAAGGTCCTCTCCCCTGGTGACCCACGGGTAATCGTTACCTACCCAAGACGAGAAGTCAGGCTAAATGCATACAGAATTCTAATAAGAGCTGTGTGAGTTTCCTATGGCTTCTGTAACAAATTACCACAAACCTGGTAAGAAAACCACTCACTTTAATTTTCTTTTATGGTCCAGGAACTCAGAAGTTCACAATCACTTTTGCTGGGCCAAAATCAAGGTGTCAATAGGGCCTTGTTCTAGACTCTAGGAGAGAATCAATTCCTTGCCTCTTCCAGCTCTGGTAGCTGCTAACTTGACTTCCGGTCACACAATGCCCATCTTCAAGGCTAGCATCTTCACATCTCTTTCAACTCTGTCTTCAAATCGTGTCCTCTGTGTATGTCAAATCTCCCTCCGATAATCCATGTAATTATCCTGCCCACCTGGATAATTCAAGTTAAAATCCCAAATCATATTTGCAAAGACCATTTTTCCAAATAGGTAACTACATGTTCCTAATATCTTTGTGGGCATTGTTTAGTTAGCCACAGGGGTTTAGATGGTACTTTCATTAACATGTCAGATAAAGCCATATAGTGACGGGGCTGGAAACTTACCTTCATTTAACTTACTCTTTACCTCCTATCACTCACAGTGGAGTTGGGGCAGGGAGGGGCAAGGCCTCCCAGTTTAGGTCTTCAGAGAATATTCTGAATAGATACTACCTGTTTTCTCTATTCTGTTTCCTGCATCCCCCTTCCAGTGTGACAAGTCCCTCCCCTGCCTTGAAACTTCTACCCCTGCCCACAGTTTAGGATCTGCCCCTCTGTGCCCAGGAATCCTGTGATCTTTTCAATTCAGCTCTGATGGCTCTAGATTGGGGCTATAAGCTTGGACTCCTTGGTTGGGGAAGGACTGTGGTACCTTGCTGCTCCCAGCAGCAGTGCCCTGTCCTCGTGTGGCCATGATCAGGTTTCTCATGAATCACCCAAGGACACCTTGCCATTGAGTGCTGCCTTTCTTCCTAAGACAATCCAGTCTGACATCACATAGGAAACACTCCCTCCTATTAGTAGTACTTTGAATCCACTCCTGGAAAATCTACAACCCTGGCATTATTGAATCAAAGATTCTTCCCAGCACTATTTTCACTCTCGGGGTTCCACATGAACCGGGAATAGCTCTGCCTGAGTCATTGGGATGAATGGTGCCATGTTTGAACATACAGTTTCCAACCTCTAAATTTATCTCCCAATGGGAGTGTGTGTGTTCATCCAGCTACACAATTGTGAACGCATGAGAAAACTGGAAGGAGCAGAAAGTGAGTGTAAGCTCAGAAAAGAAGGAGCTAAAATAATACAAGCGAATGGTCAAAGAGAGGAGGACAAATCAGGAAGAGACAATGAGCAGGCAGGAAATCCTCCTGGGAGGGAGAAGCACAGAAAGTCCTTTTATGCTAGTGTTGGAACCAAGGCTCTTGGCTCCTGGAACAGTTCCAAATATGGAGGGTCCTCAAAAAGAACACAAAATAATAAATTCAGAATGAGTGCTCTGGAGAACAAAGGGAATTGAGTTTCATTTAGCCTCTGGGCATATCCTCTGACTTTGGGAATCCCAGGGAAAACCTTACACATTATAGTAGGTTTTTAAGAAAATTATAAAACAATATTTTTATAACATTTTATAGTTTAGGACACCCTTTAAAAAGTCCCCTCAACCTCCTGTACTAGGACTTGAACCCAGAGGTGCTCTACCACTGAGCTCCACTTCCAGCCCTTTTTATTTTGAGACCAGTTCTCACTAAGTTGCCCAGGCTGGCCTTGAATTTGCAATCCTCTGGCCTCAGCTTCCTGAGTTCCCAAGTGGCTGGGATAACAGGTGCGTGCTACCACGTCTGGCTCAAAGCCTTTTGCTTCGTTCAATCCTGAGAAGAACGCTGAAAAGAAAATTTATATTTTATCCCATTTTATATAAGGGAAACTGACATTAGATAGTTGGGACATTTGCCTCAGCACACTGGCTGGTTAATGGGGAGGGGCATGGGCTGGGACCTTGGTGACACATGCCAGCCTTGTGTGTCTATGTGTGTGAGATCCACAACTAGCAAGCACTTCTGCCTACCAAAGCAGGCAGAGGGCAGTGGAGGAGACCAAGACAAGGCCAGCTGACAGGGTCACCTCAGCTGCCTGCCAAAGCAGCCATCCAGCTTACCTGTCTCCATCCCTCCCCCAGCTCTCATGGCCACACTCCACAAGCAGCACAGTAAGTAATTTGCTCCTAATAGGCAGGGTCAGCAGGAAACAGGAGTGGTGAGGCTCTGGGGAGTTGGTCTGAGCCTGCTTGGCCGTCTCTGCAGGCGGCTCCCAGACCCTGAAACTTGCTGTCCTCCTCTGAACCAGACTCTCAGTTCCAGTCAGGAAATCACAGGGGATAAGTTCAGAGACTAGTCTGCAGACTTTGAATGTCAGGGCCTCAAATAAAATTCTTTATTGGCCACATTTTGTTCTTATTCAGAACAGGAATACTTTCCCTGACTCCCAGGAGGAAGACGCATTCACATGCGGGGAAGGGGCAAGCTTTGTTCACGGCTGCGGTTCCCAGACTCCCTCTTCCCCCAGCCTCTGGCTTAGCTTTGTGCCCTAACTTCCCCTTTCCCAACCTCCAAAGAAGGCCAGGCTTGCCAGGGGAAATGCCCCTGAGTGATCTGATGAGATTTCACAACAAAGAGCTGGAAAAGAGGCCGGGGAGAGAAAGCCAGGTAGAATTTTGAGAGAAGAGATAGTGGGGTACCTGTGTTACAGGACAAAGGCGAAAGGAAGAGAAATAAGAGTTAAAAAATATACGGAGGGCTTTGTAGTATTTGGGAAATACACACAAAACACTTGAGGTTTTCACATTATTTTAAATGATATAAATGCCTTTTTTTAAAAATTATTATTAACTCGATGCTGGCCTGGACTGAACCGTTTGTGCTATAGCTTTATAAACACACCTATAGGTTAGAATCCAGACTGATTAAATCAGAGAATAGCAATGAGAAAAGTCAGGAGAAAGTATGGGCTGCTCCGAGTGGGTTGTCACTTAAAGGTTAAGATCTTGCCCTACATGAGAAGTTCTAATCCTGAGGTTAAAGTGAGGACCACGTTTTGGAAAAATGCATTTGCCACATTTTTGCAGCTGGTTCCTGGTTACCCTCCAACGTTATCTTGGAAATTTGGAAAATCACTCCCACCCCACCCCCAAACCCTCTGTGCTCATCCAGGCAGGAGCCGCCTAAATGCCCCCCCCAACACACCCCACCCAGGCCACCCCCTTTACTGCGTTCTTCAGGCTCATAGAAGGATTGCTATAAAATTGAGGGGAAAGACTGGCGCAGTAATAGGAAAACCGAAACCCCACATTTCCTTGTCACTAAGTGCTGCTCTTACAAATGGCAAAACACCGTGAGATGTTATTTTCTTTAAGAGGGTGAAGAAACAAGAAGTTAAAAATCTACTGGGCAGTTTTTTCAAGGTTGCATGGACTTGCTACCCAAATAATTTTCTCCTTGCTGTTTTCTGATGCAGTGCAAAGCATCGTTTGAAAAAAGTCTCTAACGCAATTATTTAACAGAAGGCATTTTTGACAGTTGTTATTGACTTGTGACGGCACAGGGCCCTCGCAGGCCATCAGCTGAGAGCTGCAGTCTGCAGATGCAGAATGAAGCACACGGCTGTGGCTAAGAAAAGATGGTAGGAAAAAAGCTCCATTCTTTATACTCCATTTAAAAGACTGTACAGCATATGAAGGTGGCTTACATCCTCAACTGTACCACTTTTTGACAGCATTTAAGTTAGGAAAGCTCAAAAATATTAAGCAGTGTATGAAGTATGACTAAAGAGTTATGCCCTTGAACGCCCAGCTTGCAAAAGCAGAAGGTTCTACAGTCTTAGATGGAGGAATGAGACATATATGCACATACACACTTACCTAGGATTTTTAAATACATATATAATTTAAAACATTAAAAAGGGCTGGGGATATAGCTCAGTTGGTAGAGTGCTTGCCTCGCAAGCACAAGGCCCTGAGTTTGATCCCCAGCACCGCAAAAAACAAAAAAAACGAAAACATTAAAAGTAAATGATAGCCGGGTGCGGTGGCGCACACCTGTATTTCCAGCACTTGGGAGGCTGGGACAGGAGGATCACGAGTTCAAAGCCAGCCTCAGCAACTTAGAGAGGCACTAAGCAATTCAGTGAGATCCTGTTTCTAAATAAAACACACACACACAAAAAAAATAGGTCTTGGGAT